>OZ004327.1:12176790-12421790 GCA_963924455.1 Pelagia noctiluca | reverse complement strand
GACTCAAGTGAAATACAGAGCAGGCAGCTTTTTAGAACCTGGGTAATGTCAGAATGGTAAGGTTGAGTATTTATGTAATTCATTATTGCATGTTTTTAGGCCACCGTACTCACTCCGGATGGAGGGGGAGAAGGGCCAGTCTGCGTGCATGTAGACTCACAAATATAAACAAGGATAAACATGGAATTTAATATTCTTTGTACACAACTGGGAATTAGTGTTGAATCTGCATGCAGGCTCTTTGTGGGGCTAATGAGGGGTTCCGACCAGTCAGTCGGCCCACTTGGTAGATATGCTTATCTTTTGTAAGGTATTGGTTTATGTGCAAAACACAAAGGGCCCACTGAATAGGTATACTAATCAAGCAGTGCATTTATAGTTGATAGAAAAACATGCTAACTATCTTTGTAAGGTATTGGTTTATTTGCTAAGCACAAAGGGCCCACTGAATAATTAGACTAATTGAGAGCAGTGCAACCCTAGTCCTTCCTCTCGATGTTAACGCACCTCTTGATTCCTTTTGCCGTCTTGCCTGGAAAAACAGAGAGCTTGCAAATTCTCTCTTCACTCTTTGTGACAGGTCTAGGTGGTTTAAGCCCTGGCCCCTTTTATTAAGGGTTAAGTGATGTAACCACTTGGCTATCCCTCAAGTGATCTAACCACTTGGCATTAAAAGTTGCCTTCAGTGCTCTACCCCAATGTCCTCCTCAAACCTCACCATTTAATCACTCAGCTGAAGTATATATTTTCTTAGTCTCAAATTGGTCTTCACCCTTTCCATACATAGGATAAGCCTCTCTCTCTTTTGCAATGAATTTTTGGATCGGCTCCTTTTAAATCTGAGTCAGTTAATTAATGATGTATTAGGAAAAAATTTGAAAGAAAGACATAGCTACAAGAATGTGTTTAGGCCTAAGCTGCAGATTTAGATGGATGAAGCTGGATGTTTCACAATAAACCAAAAGTGTATTTCTAGCTTTCAAAGACAGTTAGTTGTCATTTAATTGGTTGTCATTCAACTATCAAACAATTGGTTAATGTTCATCCCCAAATACGAGCCTGTTTCTTGTAAAACTCCTTCCCCTTAATCGTATCCTTCCAAGCATTGAATTTTGAATATTTTATGTCACAAAAAAGAGATAAACCCCAAGGATTATAACAAATTAAGGGGAATTCTATGGAACAAGAGAGGAAAACAGATCAAAATTTATGTGGTTCTAAACACAAAAGATTGGATTTGGGTGAGCTATGTCAATGCTTCAAGAAAAGGACTTGAAAGGAAAAACTGGAGGGAAGACTGCACTTTAGCAGACAGAGTTTTGTTACCTACAAAAATGAATTGAATTCTAAACCGTTGCCTATACCCTCCCCTAGACCCTTCCCTAAAACCCCTCCCCTAAACCCTTCCCTAAACCCTCCCTTAAACCCTTCCCTAAACCCTCCCTTAAACCCTTCCCTTAACCCCCAGAGCAAAAAATTCAATTCAATAACCGTTCAGATAACAAAACTCTGTCCGCTAAAGTGCAGTCTAGCCAAACTGGATGGTGATGATGAAAGTAATGACTGTTCATATTTGTTGATTGAATTTTCCAATGTGTATTTCTCTAAAATCCCTCATTCGATTTGCTACAAAAGTCTTTGCCTCTCTATGCCCTCTAATATGCTTATGTCAAATGGTTAATAATTGTCATTGTTTCCCTGTGTTATCTGATATTCTGACATCACTTGGTCACTATTGGTCATTGTTTCCCTGTGTTCTCTGATATTCTGACATCACTTGGTCAATGTTGGTCATTGTTTCCCTGTGTTATCTGATATTCTAACATCACTTGGTCACTCTTGGTCATTGTTTCCCTGTGTTATCTGATATTCTGACATCACTTGGTCAATATTAGTGATAATTTCCCTGTGTTATCTGATATTCTGACATCACTTGGTCACTATTGGTCATTGTTTCCCTGTGTACTCTGATATTCTGACATCACTTGGTCAATGTTGGTCATTGTTTCCCTGTGTTCTCTGATATTCTGACATCACTTGGTCAATATTAGTGATAATTTCCCTGTGTTCTCTGATATTCTGACATCACTTGGTCAATATTAGTGATAATTTCCCTGTGTTATCTGATATTCTGACATCACTTGGTCAATATTAGTGATAATTTCCCTGTGTTATCTGATATTCTGACATCACTTGGTCAATATTAGTGATAATTTCCCTGTGTTATCTGATATTCTGACATCACTTGGTCACTATTGGTCATTGTTTCCCTGTGTACTCTGATATTCTGACATCACTTGGTCAATGTTGGTCATTGTTTCCCTGTGTTCTCTGATATTCTGAATTCACTTGGTCAATATTAGTGATAATTTCCCTGTGTTCTCTGATATTCTGACATCACTTGGTCACTATTGGTCATTGTTTCCCTGTGTTCTCTGATATTCTGACATCACTTGGTCAATATTAGTGATAATTTCCCTGTGTTATCTGATATTCTGACATCACTTGGTCAATATTAGTGATAATTTCCCTGTGTTATCTGATATTCTGACATCACTTGGTCACTATTGGTCATTGTTTCCCTGTGTTATCTGATATTCTGACATCACTTGGACACTATTGGTGATTGTTTCCCTGTGTTCTCTGATATTCTGACATCACTTGGTCAATATTGGTAATTTTTTCCCTGTGTTATCTGATATTCTGACATCACTTGGTCAATATTAGTGATAATTTCCCTGTGTTATCTGATATTCTGACATCACTTGGTCACTATTGGTCATATTTTCCGGGTTCTCTGATATGCTGATGTGACTTGGTGAATATTGGTCATTATTTCCCTGCGTTCTCTAATATGCTAACGTCACTTAATGAATATTGGTGATTGTTTCCCTGTGTTTTCTAATATGCTGATGTTACTCGTTCAATATTTACCATAACTCTTGATGTTGAAGAAGCTGCAAAAGCGTCATCAAAACAGAGCTTAACAAGCAAACAGGAAGATGACGTCACGTTTAATAGATGCTGACCCTCAAACACGAGGTAATTAAGCGTCAAATCGTCAGAAGGAAGCGCTTTTAACAAGCCTAAAGATAGCGAAAAACTCATCAGAAAATCCATCAAAAAACTCTTTCATACGCATTTGAAATTCAATTTAAAGTTCTTGTCATTTCAATCAGAAATTGCTGTCCTTTGAAAATAAGTTGTTCTACATTTATTGAATTTATTACAGTGGAAAAGTGAATTGCTTTTGTTTCGCATAGGAAACACACACCTGTTGAAGCTCTGTCTATTGGAGGCTAAACGAATCTCGCGTTAAAATTTTCAATGCGTTGCTTTCACGAATGTTTTATTACGTTACGTGTGGGATGTTATACGAGTGTTCTCGATTCCTGTAACTTTATCCAGGGGTTACGCTGAAGCTGGACCTCTGATGAGCCCCAGAAGTCGGAACGGGGAGGGGGTAAACCTTACCTCAGAACCCATGATTTACCAGGGGCTAGATGGATTAGGGACCTCGGTAAACTGGGTCTTGTGTTATTGATTTACCAGGGAATGTGCTCTAGATAGGTATTACATGAAAAAAGTGCCCCTAGGAGGTCATGCAAAAGGGGCTAGGTTACTATTGCCTCCTGAAGAGCGTTAGCCTCCCCCCAGGAAAAAATTTAACCATCCAGAGCTATGTACATGTATACCCGGAATTTCAACCTTATATTATTTGTTGTTTGTTTTGACAAGATAAAGTATTATTCATATAATGTAGTATTACAAAGGTATTTTCCTAAAATGGTGCTCACAAAAAGTTATCTTTAAAAAGTAATGTCTGATATTCCTTAATTATATTCAATGCCATCCTGTGTTGGGTTCCCCTGACTTTCTCAATGGTTTACGGGACCAACAAACACTTGAAATTACTGAGCGTAAGATGTCAAAAGACAGTTTGGTCCTGGGCCAGCTCATTGCAGCTGAGTAGCTTTCGTTTTGTTTTTGAGCCAGTATTAATATAAGCAATTCTGAATTTGTCGCTAGGAAGCGATGCACATAGGGGAAGCAGAGAGGCGAATTCCGATTGCCCCGAAATGGTTGCCTGGCCTTATCTCCAAACAAACAGATAAGGGTAATCATTCTTGCAATTTAGCTATCTTCTCCCTTTCTTTCACAACACAAGGTTCTGGCTGGATGTCTGTTATCAGCCGTACGTTATCTTGGTTGATACCAACAGTAGGGTCGAAGTGAATCACGCCTTTGTGAGAAATTTATTTTGTTTTCAAAATAAATCCACCAAATGTTTATAGAACTACAGAGGAGGAAGTCAACTTCAGAAAATTTACAAAAACAAAGTTGTTCAACATTGTGAAAATACTTCGGTGCTTGACATTGGAGATACGAAACTAGGGCTGCTCTTTTTAAGCTGAAAATTTATCTAGAAGGACGTTAACCTGAAAATATCCTGGAAAGGGCGTTGGCAGCGATCTCCTTCTCAGAACTTTAGAATTCGAACTTTTGAACATATGAAACTGGCAATGCTCTATTTAACCAGAAAATATCCTTGAAAGAGCGTTGGCATCTTTCTCCTCCTCAGATATTCAAATAGATGTCTACACCTGGGTTTGTCCTTGCTCCCCTTTCCCTAAAGACTCCTAAAGATACCACCGTCAATTTCAGTGTCCAGACCAAAGTTTTGACGTAAAAACGCATTTTCACAAAAATCTATCTCTAAAATTGTTTAGTATTTGATTTCACTCATACTTCTGACGTACTACTCTAATGAGTGTTTGCCGAAAAGCTTTGACGGTATAGTTATTATGTTGCATATGTTTCCGATGTTTCTCGCCATCCTCAACTTTTTATACCGATCAAAGACTGCTCTGATGTACCACTCTGACGAGTTTAGAAGTTATTTCATTTCGCGATATCTCCGAATTTTTTGCCAAGCTGAACTTCTGTAAGAACCAATGACTGGAAACCCATCTGCATAACTCAAAGTATATAACTATATCTGTATTCTTTCGCTATCTTGTAGGCCGTCGAAATGGATCTTATCTTAATGCCTCAATACACAGCTGTCCAGAAGAGCTTATTTTGATAGTGGTGGGAGGGGCTTTTATTAGCTGCATTAGCAGGCCCATGCAATGTATCTTGTGTCACACTATCCATACAGGCTGGCAGATATCTTATATTTGAACCAGCTTTTTAAAAATGGGTAAGGTTGCAGTACCTGCCCTAATAAGGTGAATAAGGGGCATTGCTCCAAGAGGGGGCTTGTTCTAAAATGGGCAGCCTAAACTTATTTTAAACACAAGGCATGCTAGTCTATGCTTTTTTCAATGCTTTTTTCAATGAGCAACTGGACTTGGGTCCAGACCTATTTTATGCTAGAAATAACAGACTCCTCAGCTAACCTAACCCTAACCCAAAAATCCGTTTATTTGCATATTCAAAACAAAGGTAGTAAAGAAATCGAAGAGAGTCATGTCCTTCACTTAAAGCTTGTCCACAGATGGAAACGCCCTTAATCTAGGGTTTGTTACTTATTGAAAAAAGTGCACTGATCTTACTCAACGCTTTCAGTTTGAACTCGAAATCGTCACAAAAGACTGGAAATTTAGGAACGACAATGAAAAAAAATCTAGGCCTATTTTAGAATATTCTGATAAAAATCACGGTATCGTACGTTAGACTGTGAGTAACAGAAAAACTATGACTTTCTTCCAACACTCCATCCAACACTGCGTGCCCCTCTATTGGTCCGTTCCTCATCCAGGGGTATCCAGAGCAGAGAGCACTTCATCCCTGAATTATGTTATTAATTCAGCAATAATAACCTACTCAAAATAAATTGACGTAACACAGATAACAAGAACAACAGAATCCACGATTAAACACGTATTTCAATAAGATAGCTACCATCGCTACACTCGGTTCACCCAAACACGCAGAAATATCACAAGTCTAACTCATCGCGTAAACAAAAGTCAAAAAAGTCTTTATCCAATAATGCCCTGTCATGGAAACGTTAACAGTGGGACTTGGTTAATTTTCTATGCCAGGCTCTAATGCCAAAGACCCCGGATTCTAAAGACCCCGGCTGTTTTACGCACATGCTCCATTTAATGAGAAGTTTGCAGAATGTTGCTAAGAAAAGCCTACAGCCCTTGGGAATTATGCACAAACGTGGTGTCTTGATAGACTCAAATAGATAGGGGGGAATAATTGTGGCCAGGGGAAAGTATGTGATAGAAATTATGATAAGTTCATTTATTCACAAGTTGAACTTGGCTTTCTAGCTGTAACTAAAGTTAAAAGCAAACAATGCTAATTAGATATATTTGGCAAGGGCAAACAATATGATGTTGGATGATGATAAAGTAATATAAAGTGAAAGTTTGCTTTGCATAGCTGCAACTTAAGATAACTGTGGTTGATGCCAACTGATATATGCTGCCAAGGGGAGATAGATTTATGTGTTGCTTCACCTTAAAACATGTCCCAGACAATGAAAGTACCATCAATAAAACGATCTTAAAACGTGGGGAGAGAGCTTGTTGACTGTTTTATAATCTAGGCTTATTGCATTGTATTTTAGTTATTCGTCTCCTTTGTCAATTGCAGGAATGGCAGACAACGAGAAAGTGTTCCCCTAAATCATCTATCTGAACAAAGTAGGCACCAAAGTCTCCTTCTGCCTTATAAAACGTAGATGTGCAGTTTCATTTGTGGTGCCCAAGATTATTAGATTACTATTCGATGCTTGATAATAAACTACAGAAAATTCTTCAACCTTCC
This sequence comes from Pelagia noctiluca, assembly GCA_963924455.1. NCBI lineage: Eukaryota > Metazoa > Cnidaria > Scyphozoa > Semaeostomeae > Pelagiidae > Pelagia > Pelagia noctiluca. The sequence goes on along the minus strand of OZ004327.1, from coordinate 12,415,004 downwards.
TCCGGGTAAAATCTCTAGTAACCAAGGTGGTTGATTATTGCAAAGGTTAAGTCGAGATTCGTATACAGAGCCAGATAAAACTTATTTTTATCAATGGGCCAGAATGGGTATCGAAAGACTTCAATACAGCTACTAACTTATTCTGGATTCTAAAATGTACCACTTTATAATACCGTATATGTACCAATGTATAATAATAATGTAATTGTAATAGGTTTGAATCCTTCCCTAATTTCTCAGATTTTTTCTGCACCTTCCTCCGGTCAATGACCGTGCGACTATAATGTTTTCCTGACTCTGAACTCAAAGTCCAAGATATCAGATTATTTCCTCAGTTTCAGTTTTCATTAACAAGTGTACTAAATACATTTCAATACATACACGAATATAACAAAACTTATATGAATATTAAACAACAAAGTACTTAGAAAAATATATTATACAATTAACAAAAACTAAAAAAATGAAAAGAAAGTAGATACAAGACAAACATAATATATTTAGATATATTTGTCTAAGGAGGAGCTTTCTTATTGGTCAGGATAGCCTAAGAGAAAAATAACGAAAACACATTGTAGTACGCCTCAAGATAGTCTGATTGAATCTTCACAATGAGAAATAGGTAAACAACTATATGAAGAAAGTAATGGTTTTTTGAGTACATGCATACCATCAACAGCCTTAGTTTTTGATTTTGCATCGCTAATGAACACCCATTACTCGAATGACTCTGTCGACTTTAGACTTTGCAGTTTCATTGATGCTGCTGGTAATATCAAAAGGTAATCATCGACATCTTCGAACTTCGAAGCTCGAAGAGAGTTCAAAAATAAAATCTTTCTTCTGGGTAGGACACATGTATATCATCCTATCGACCTTGGTTTTAGAATTAGTATTCATCACTCAAAGATTCAATATAGCCAGATAAATTGGAAGCGTAGCGAAAACATGGATACTTAAGCTTTTCGTCTGAAACTCAACAGAGTTATACGAAAGCTGCTCTATTGGATGTCAAACGGAAAAATTCAGTAACCATTTTTTCACTATTCTTTCAATTTTGCTGTCAATATTGAAGTTTTGCACCAATCAAAACTACTCATAAAATTACACGACACAACAGAACTTAGTGGTCCTAAGCAGTTTGTATATTTTTACCTCGAGCCCAGTATCTATGATCGGATATAGGCAGTATCTAGAATTTCCCATCAACTGTTTTGCGCGTTTTTCAACTATCAAAATTTCAATCGCTATCACCGAGAGGATGTGATGTAATTTTCAGAAGGTTCCTTTTAGAATGACTCCATTCAATTAAATTTTCTAATTTCCTTTCGCATTCTGCCCTGATTCAAGATAGAAATACGCTTCGCTTTCGGTAATATTCAACCATTTAGATAATGCAGCTTTTAAATCTTAGTCATGGCAATCAATTATATTTGGTTGATACACCTCTTTTTTATTAGAAGTATCCAAATTAGAAGCAATGAAGTTTAGGTGAATTACACTCTTTTTTCAATAAACAACTAAGCTTGGTGTCCAAACTCTCACTTTTGCTTAACATTTTGCTGAAAATAGCAGACTAGCTACCTACCCATACCAAAAATCAGTTTATTTCCATGTCCTCCGCATAAGGCAGTCATCATTGCAATCCAAGAGAGTCATCACAGCCTTCATTTAACGCTTTTTTCAGAATTCCCCTTCCCAATCTTAGGCTTGTTGCTTATTGAGAACACAAAGTTTGGGTTATTTAATCACTAGGACTTTTGATTATTACACTCAGTCAATGTATTATATACCTCCTAAGGCTCAACTCAAATCTCATATTTCTGATAAAAAATACAGGTTTTTAATCACTAGGACTTTAATATTAACTCTTGAATAGCCAATATGCATCCATGCTGCTTCCTTGTTTGTAAATAAAATCCGCTACAGCAAAGAAGATTAAAATTAATTCTATACCTGACCCTAATAATGTTAATCCCTGATGATTATTATATTTTTGTCTGTTTACGATTCAAGAATATCTAGATATGTAAACAATTTGTATAACGGTCGCTTGAGGTGCACGCCATTTTTGTTTGTAAACAAAACCGTGGGATTCTTAGAATACTTTTCTTTAGCGGTATACTCATAGGCTATTATTATTATTATTATTTCCTTATTATTTGCTCAATATGTAATATGTAAACATCTTTATGTAAAGGCCGTCCGATCCAAACGATTCCTATATTGGTATACAAACGTCAGAATTTTTGAATGTTATAACAAGAAGCCTATAATAATCAAAGAATGTTATTACTAATGTCACCAATTTTTCTTATTTGTTTGTTGAAAATGCATAATAATATGTAAAAAAATTATATATTAGTCGCTCAATACATCTTTCATATTAGTAAGCAACTGTTGGTATTTTCAATATCATTAGTAGCTTAGCCTAATCATGCAACATCATTATTATTGTTATTTTATTACCTATTTATAAAAAATGCACAAGAATTAATAAACATTCAAACCTAAGGTAGCTTGATCAATACACCTTTCATATTAATAAACAACTTTTGGTATTGTTGATATCATATTTAGTAGCTTAGTCCAATCATGCAACATTATTATTATTATTATTATTATTATTATTATTACTTTGTTGTCTGTTTATCAAAAATGTACAATAATAAATAAACATACAAACAGTGAAGTTGCTCAATACATCTTTCATATTAGTAAACAACTGATGGTATTCTCAGTATCATATTTAGTAGCTTAACCTAATCTATAACATTATGATTATTGTTATTTTGTTTGTCTGTTTATCAAAAATGTACAAGAATGAATAAACATACAAACACTTTTTTGCTGAAGTTGCTCAATACATCTTTCATATTAGTAAACAACTGTTGGTATTTGTAAATATTACAACAAGTTTCTAAACTAGTCATGTTATATTATCATTATCATCATTAATTTCTTATTTGTTTGTTAGATACGCAAAAGTTATCGACATGTAAACAATTTTATACAACAATTGCTTGATCCATATGACACTCGTATTTACAAACAAACATTAGGCTTTTGAATATCATAAATATTAGTCTAGCATTATCAAACAATGTTGTTTTATTATTATCATTTTCTTGTTAAGAATATATAGACATGTTGAGAATTTTAAGCATCGCTTATTTGAGCTGCACGAAGCCGTGTTTGTAAACAAATCAGATAGCTAGTATTCAAGGAATTATATAGCTTGATGTTTGTTCGTTAGATATACATAAATAATCGGAGAGTTTATAGCAGTTACTCGACTTAAAGTAAACTTATATTTGTAAACAAATGGTATAGATTGTTAAATATTTTTCTTAAAGGAGTTGCTTTTAACGAGGAGTTTATTTTGAGGTTTGTTTGTAAGAAAAAATTCTAAATAATTGTTTAGTTCATAAAGGTTTTTTGACTCGCACTTAAGTCTTATTTGTAAACAGTCGGAGAAATATTAAATGTCCTTCTTACATAGCATAGCCTTTAAAGAGGTTGCTTTTAATGAAGAGTTTATTTTGTTGTTTGTTTGTAAGAAGGGCATCTAAATGATTGTTAAGCCTATTATGTATAAGCCTATATAGGTTTCATTCCTTCCATAGTGTTTACATTAGAAAATTTCATCCCATCTATGTAAGACCCCACCTCTCAACGAGTGAGATATCACGTGACCGGGATGAGACAAGTTCCATGTTAACATTAAAAAATATGAAAATGCAAAATTTGTACAGGAAGGTTAGATCACTAGCTATAGGGCTAGATGCTGGGACGATTTTATCCATCTGACTCCAAGCCTAATTGTTGCATAGGATAAAGACATTCTTGTTTTTAAGACTCGCTTTTGATCTTCATGACCATTTTCATCTTCATGGTCTGAGAATAGTCTGAGGAGCAGTTTTAAAATATTTATAATGTTGTCGTTGTTTAGTGAAGAACCTCAGGATAGCGAAGAGAGAGCCAGAAACATAGCAAACCATAACTAGTTTGAACTTTCATCTGACTTTTATCGGAGTAGTTGCTACAGTCTTTGCTCATACAGAACATCAGCGAACATCAGGATAGTAAGAAATCGGAAACATCAGTACTGCGGAGGGATACCATTCTGTACTGTGTGGGATGCTATCAGTACTGTAGAGCGATTTCATCAGTACTGTTGGGAAAACCAGAATCACTTTGGATATTGTCTCCATTATTGCATGTGGTTTTCCATACAGTATTAGATATCCTCCATAGTCATGATGGTACATCTCGACAGTCCTAATAGCGTCACAATACTGATGGTACCCCCAAACTGTACTAGTGATATCCCCTGCAGTAATGATAATTTCCCTCTACAGTACTGAAAACCCTCCGCAATACAGAGCAGCCTCCGGTCTGCTGATGGTATCCCCTACAGTTGTGAACGACCTTCAATGTACTGATGACATTCCTCCACAGCACAAAATATCCTCCACGATACTGATGATTTCTCTCAACAGTACTGGATACACTCTACAGTACTGAAAACCCTCCATAATGCTGCCCTGAAGTTCCCTATGGGGGAAGTAACGCTCTGATCAGAGCGTAGTAATACGAAGACGGTGGAATTAGTTACACAGAGAAGCGTTGGTTAACTTATCGAAAGCTCTAGCGGCAAGCAGCTGGTTCAGAAATGCATGCAATTTCACTCGACCTGCAAACACGACATTCAACTTCCTCGTCAGATCACATTTTCAATATTCTAGAGATAATTCTATAATTAGAAGCGCTAATTTCTTTAAGGTGTTAAGAAACTCTGCACATTTCTTAATCTTTTTGTCGTTTTCGACGTTAAAGGTGCACCCCAACAGCTCCCCAGGCTACAGGATAAAGTTTTGCTGAGTATTAAACCCACGTCAGGGCAACTAGCTGAAGGCTTTCTGTCGAAATGCTGCATTCGGAGTCTCAAACAGAAATACTAATTGCAGCATGAACACAGGCTGTACGAACGCTTTAGAAGTTCTTCGAAATTCCGCTTACATGATTTCATGCCTGCTCTACATTCATCAGTAGAATTTCGGGCTTGCGAAAAAAATTGGAAACGTAGCGAAACTATTAAAACACATTAACTACTTAAGCTTTTCGTCTGACACTCATTAGAGTTGCGTCAGAACTTTTTTCAGGACAGATCTTCCAGGTAGCGAGAAAAATCGAAAACGTAGAGAAGCACGGTAACTTATTAAGCCTTCCACGTGAGAATCATTAGAGTAGTACTCCGGAACTGTCTTTGATCAGTACAGAGTTCAAGGATGGCGAGGAAAATCAGACAGATAGCAAAATACGATAACCTTATTCTAGAGTTCTGTACTGACCGTCCTGAGTCTGACGTTTTACTCTGATGAGTTCAAGGCGAAAAGCATTAGTTTATCATTTCACACTTTGTTTTATCATTATTCTGGAGTTCAGAACCGATCGAAGACTGTCCTGTGACGTATTTCTCTGATAAGTATCATACGTAAAGCTTTGATGCAATATTCTCACTATGTTGTATGCTCTGTACCTTTTCTTATGTTTTCTATCGATCCACAACTATTCTGACGTACTTCTTTGATGAGTGTCATGAGCTTAATCATAGTACTCTCCACAGTTGTTCAGACTTCTTTGCTATTCTAAATTTCTGCACAGATAGACTAATCTAACGTATTACTCCGATGAGTGTTAGACTAATCAGCTTGATATGTTCAGCTATGTCTCAGATTTTCCCTTTCTGTTGAAGTTCTTACTCGGTTTTAACTGATCTAAGACCACAGCATTTCATTTATGAAAGACTCTTTAATTCTTTATCATTAAAGATCCTGTTTATATAGAAAAATCATCTATTTTTCCAGGCCAAAAGATTAGAAGTGGAGAAAAATAGCTCAAGTTTATACGTGAAATTTCATCCCATCTTGCTTCGTAATCTGTAAGGTGGGATCAAATTTCACATTTAACCGCGGGCTGTTTTGATCTTTAATTGTTTTTAACCATCCCACCTTCCACCTTTCATCCCACCTTGGCCACCTTTCATATCACCTTGGCCACCTTCCAGCGTTCATCACACCTTGGCCACCTTCTACTTTTCATCCCACCTTGGTCACCTTCTACCTTTAATCCCACCTTGGTCACCTTTCATCCCACCTTGGCCACCTTCTACCTTTCATTCCACCTTGGTCACCTTTCAACCACCTTGGCCACCTTCAGCGTTCATATGAGAAAATTTCATCTCACCTCATAACGAGTGATATCTCCCTCGACCGGGAAGAAGCGTTTTCCATATAAGCAGAGAATTACTGGTTTGCATATCAGAATATGAGATTCCACCTCCCAAACTCGAGGATGGAGGTTGGATGATTTGTCAATACAAACAGCCCTTATAAGTCAGTTAGAAACCTCACGATAAGGAGCATTGCATTTCTCTCTCGAAATTCTCGATAAACCTCTTAAAATCGGAATCTTTGAGCGCAAGCACTTGTTTACTTGCTAAATGCTTCTCGATCATTTGTTTTTACAAACTCTGGAATTAGCAATTTAAGTTCAAGGCAGAGCAGATAATTTCATTATGCGAAATTCCTAATTAAATCCTATTTCAGGCTCACGAGGTTACAAGCTTAAGTCGCTTACTTTGAAAGCAGAACGATCTACGAAATGAAAGGATATTTTGTAAACACTGCAAAGAGTATTCCGGCGGTGCGGGAATTTATAAATATTGGAAGCTCACGATATTGTATGCATTTAGGCAGCTATTATTGGAAACTTATTCATTGAATTTTCAAGAATTCTTGTGTCAAAATATAAATAGCTATATTTTGTAAGGATGTTGAGGCTAATTGCAAGGATCGATGCTCGTAATGAGTTTAAGCATTTTTATAAGGGTTTACGAAGTGTAAATATGCTGCAATTTTAGCAAGCTATGATTAGAAAGCAATCGATTCAATTTTCAAGTATTTTTGTGTCAAATAATTAGACTCTGCTGTGTTAAATGATTAGTTCTGTGTACAAAATACCGGATTATCTATGCCCAAAATTACAAAGAATCGATAGAAATTAGGCCTAATCAAAGGAAAGGCTCTTGTCAGAAAAGTCTTCGATCAGTACAGAACTTCAGGATGGTATGAATAATTGGAAATTTAGCGAAACATGATAACTGTTGAAGATTTGCGTCTGACACTCATCAGAGTAGTACGTTAGAAAGAGGACGAAATCTGACGTATCAACTCCTATATGGGATGATAGAGTGTGAGCGTAAAAAATGCCAATTAAGGGAGCCAACATAAAATGCAAAATTTCAGAATGCAACTGTTTGCCTTTAATTCGCACTTATTTATGCCAGAAATACGATTCCCTTATGAATGCAGAAGATAGAAATATCAGCTTTGCTTCTTCTAGCAGAAATATCTGACAGGCACCACAAAGAGATTAAAATCCAAATTTGTAAACTGTTAAAAACTATTTTTGATCGACTGACAGGTTCTGTATAGCTTAACACGACTTAAGTCACTAAAGCTAGCTTTTTGATTTAGCTCTTATGAAATAGTTTTTCCTTTCTTAAGCAGGTCGAAGAAGCAATTTCTTACTTGTAAAGGCAGACTTTTACTGTAGTGAACGACCTATTATTCAAAGCAAGATGCAGGTAGTCCACGCCTCTTCTCTCAAACGTTTATCGTCTCGGTAATGGCAGGATATCGAATCCATGTCTTACTTGCAAAGCTAAATTTTATTCTGGGTAACTTCCTGATAAATGATACCAACTGTCTTTTAAATCTCTTACACGAACCCTTATCTTTATTATTAAGGTAGGTTAGAGAAGCAATTTTTGAACTCTTATACCTAAACTTGCAAACTTAGATTCTAGCTAACTGCTAACTAACAATATAGCCCATTTCAAGCAAAATGGATGCTGCTTATGAATACCTTCTTCAAAGTTATCTTCCCAATTAAGGCAGGTTAACGAAGCCTATACTGATAGCTGTATACTAAATGAAAGATATTGTCTAATTGAAAACAAACTGAGGATGGTTTGTGAACTCCTTCTCTTTGTATCTCGGAGGCTAAATAAGAAACTTCTTTCTCGCACATGCAGAATTGTTTTGGTGAATTGTATTATACATTATACAATTTGTATAATAAAAACAACATTGTTTGATTAACTGCAAAATATATGCAGTCCATCGACAACCTCCCTCCAGGCCAGATATTCTCCCAGATAGGAGAAACAGGCAGTTTCAAACTTGTGCAGACAGATATTTTTTGGTGAGCTACATACTAAATGAAACTAATTGGTTGCCTTCACAGAAAAAGCCACGCTGTCTATCGACTCTCCCCGCGCCTCTTTGGTCTTTTTATTCTCCTATACTCGTGCAAGCAGACATTTTGTGGCGAGCTGTATACTAAACAAAATGAATTGTTTCATTTAAAACAAAATGCATGCAGTCAATACACCCCCCTCCTATATATTCTCCAAGATAGTTTAAAGAAGCTATTTCTTACTCGTATATGGGCAGAAATTTTGTGGCGCAATTTATGCTGAATGAAAGGAATAGAAATGCACGCAATAAATCGACTGTCTTCCCAGTCCTACATATTCTCCCATACTCGTACAGGCAGACATTTGTGGCGAGCTGTATACTAAATAAAACAACTTGAATCAGATAGATTTACCGATTCGCGGAACAAACTTCATTGTCAATTTATTATATACAAACAATCGGTCGGTGCGTTAGTGCGGTTTCTACCGCGAGTTCATTAGTCTCATTCACTACTACAAGATAACATATATTAAATTATGATACGATGAAATCCCAATATAACCAACCCAGGCTGTAGAACTGCTTTTCTATTAAAATCTAGAGGACGGCGAGAAAATTAGGAAACACAAGGAAAAATAATAACTGCTGAAGCTTTGCGTCTGACATTCATCAGAGTAGTGTTTCAGAACAGTGTCTGATCGATACAGAACTTGAGGATAATAAGGAAACTCAAAAGCATAGCGTTATATGATAACTAATGAAGCTTTGCCACTCATCAGGGTAGCACGTCAGAAAGGGAAGTCAGCAGACTCAAAGCTTCAGTAGCTATTATGTTTTGCTATTTCTCCGATCTTTCAGACCATCCTCAAGTTCTGTACCGATCAAAGACGGTTTAATTCTATTTCTGATTCTTTTGGATTAGATCTTGAGGGTATTTTGGTATTCGATTCTAAATGTCATCTGAGTAATATATCAAAGAATCCAGAGCTGTATATCGAATTGTTATTATCACGGGTGAGATTGTAAGCTCCTTATGTCACAATTACCTAACATAACGAATTTTACGATGACAATTGAAGAACACAGACTCTGATCGTAAGACGAATTTCGGTCACTTAAGAAGAAATTATTCAGGATTACTAATTTTTATCTTTTTAAAGCGAAACGTAGACAGTTATTAACAATCAGTTTTATCTCGGATTCTGAGCTGATTCCAGAAGTTGTTAGGAAGGCAAATTAGCAAGTTGTTTTTCAAGATTGAAATTTCCACAACAGCTGAAGTAAAAACAAACATATTTCACGCCAGCCGTTTAGAAATTTTGAGAAATTTCGCTCGATTGAACTAACTTGAAATATACAGCCCGTTTTTCGTTGCTTCAATAGTTATTCACTATAGTTTAACACACTACGTAGTATATACAACATACCATAGTTAGATACTAAAATTTTATACACCATAGTTATATTATAGTTAATGCTATATAGAGCATAACTATACAAATATGTATAACTATATAGAAGTGAAAAGAACATAGATTTTAGCAAAACCAATGTGTATTTATTGATGATTTATTGTGATAAGTATTTTGTTATCCAGTTACAAGTCTTCAATCACTCTAGTGCTGGAAATTTCATTGCAATTCGGAAATGTCAGCACTTAAATTTTCTCAAGACATTCCTACCCTATTTGACCTTAAATTTTATGTTTTTAATGTTAATGAATATGTGTAAGGGAATATCATAAGTAAAAAGTCTTTGCTTAACATCGTTAATGAAATTCCCCAGAGTCGTTGCCTTTTCTCATGTTTAGGTAAATAATTTTGAAATAAATGTAATCATAAATCACAAGGGTATACTATAAGAATAAGAGACTTGCCTCATCATTAACAAAAAAAAATTCTCGAGTCTCGGCCTTCTCACGTCTTTAGGGTGGGACTAATGTAAAAAGATTTTCAACTAATAAAAACTCAACACTAAACCCTCTTGATATGCTAGTGAGTCGAGTACTAGTTCCTTGTCAATTGTATTAGAATCGATCTTGCAGAAAAATCAGTATTTAATAGGGACAGGTTGGTCAAAGACGAGTTCTACTCTCTGAATACTACAAACATTTATATCTATAGAGAAGGGTGGGTTGTATCGGGATCATCGTACCGGAACTCTATCTATCTACATGACAGGACTAAGTCCTCTACCTGACATACCGTTCCAACATGAATAGTTCGCATGAGCATCCAGGCTCTGGCTTTTGTAGTTGGAGTAGGACGGAGAGGCCATGCCATGGTACTGCGTCACCATCGGGTAGCTATACGAGCTCGCTGTCGGTGACTCCGTGCCAGTCTGGTGACTCAGATGGCTGTAGTTGGGCATGTAGCTGCTGCCGAACCCGTGGACGTCACCAGTCGATATCGGGCTAAGGGAGCTGTGGGAGTTTAAGGGTAACGGATAAGTCAATGAGTTGCTAGCATTCCGCCAGCTTCCCTGCATGGACGAGGCTCCCAGTGACGAGTGGTGCATCGGCCATGCTGGGGATGAGTAACACGAGTTGCTAAAGTTGCCATACCGTAAGTCACTGCCGAAATACCCACCAGGGTACGGGTATTGGGACATTTGTCTATATGGACGCTTCATGCGGCGTCTTCGTCGATAGTTGCCGTCCTCGAACATGTATTCACAGGATGGGTCTAGTGTCCAGTAGTTGCCTTTACGCTCGCCACCTCCCTCTCGGGGTATCTTCAGGAAGCATTCGTTTAGAGACAAGTTGTGTCGTATAGAATTCTGCCAGCCCTTCTTGTTCTTCTCGTAAAACGGGAAGCGGTCGATGATGTATTGGTATATCTGACTCAGCGTCAGTTTCTTCTCCTTCGATTCTTTGATGGACATTGCGATGAGCGCGACGTAAGAATATGCTGGCTTGACGTTCGGGTCTCTATCGGACGCTTCGCTCTTACCATCCTGTTGCCCTTGCTCGTTGTCTTCCTTGATATCGCTACATACGTTCAGGTTCTCCCGCATCCGCAGCGAGTTCTCAGTTATGTCCCTATTAGGCTTGATGAGTCCATGCTTATCGTTCAGCTCGACTCCCGATGTTATATGCCGCTGGATCTTGTAAGACATTTTAGTTTACTGTTCGTTACAATAGGAAGACTGGCTCATATGTCAATGTGTGTAATCAAACTGAGTGATGAGCAGACCGTTCCGAGATATTATAAATAATAATAAATTCCCAGGGTGTTGCCACCTTCGTTTCGGGCGTACGCTCTACATAAGAGATAAGGTCTCCCCTACTTCCCCTGCGGTTTTATTTTCACATATCCAAAAGTCTGGATTGTATACAGAAAGGCCATACGTTCTAGAAACGGGCCTGTTTTTGAAGATCTTAAAATATTATTCGTTAGGTTTCGTTGTTTTTTCCATCTAGTCTATTGAGTGTCAGATGTAAAGCTTCAGTAGTTATTTGGTTTCGCTATGTTTGCGATTTTCCTCACCATCCTAAAGATTTCATATAATTTTTTTATTATTTTACAAAGAAATTGAGCGTTAATTTTCTCATATGTGGTAGTGCGTTGAATGTATGATCTAATCTTATCTTCTATAATTTCAGAAACGCCAGGCTGACGATGGAACAACTAGAGACTTGGATGTTACGGGAGCTTTGCAATGGTGAGTGGTGCGAGCCGAAATTATCTTTGAGAAACTAGTTGAAACTCTCTTCGTACGATTTGTAACGATGTTGAAACGAAATACGACAAGTCTATAAACAACCATTCCAGTTAGATATTCTTCCAACATTCGTTTATGTCAACGACTGTTAGAAAAGAATTGGAAAATATGATTTGTTGGAGATGCATTAGAGAAAACCCCTCTAAACTACTTTCACCCGTGTTAGCTTGCCAGCAGATTAAACAACCTACTTCTGCTGTGGGCAGTCCCCTGCCAGTGGCAGCACCGATTCCCAGGCTACTCTATTCATCGACCCCCGTCTCACGTAACCGAAGATCTTCCCGCGATATGATTGGCTATTCATTTGAAAGTGAATTGAATTGTCTTGCAAACAATTATTCTACAGTCTGACAAGCTGAATCGCGGCGTGAGCGCTTTTATACCTTTTCAAAGCTCTGCTTGTTTCTCCATTTCTGCGGCTTTGTCTCCCGCAGCACATGTTCTCTCCGCCAAAATAATTGTTTCCAATTCTTGGGTTCTAGCTTAAGACGCTTTCGGTTTTAAGGAAAGTTTTGTTAACGGAAAATTGGTAAACAGGATTTGACATGCTTAGATAAACAAATGTTTTAGGCTAATGGCTATGCATTACATGCTTAATATTACACAAAAATTACATTTTATGTATAATGTAGCTGTAGAATAACGCCAAAATGATTGCATAAAATGTTTTGGATTCTAGCTTAAGACGCTTTCGGTTTAAAGGAAAGTTTTGCTAATGGAAAATTGGTAAACAAGATTTGACATACTTATATAAACAAATGTTTTAGGCTAATATTTATGCAAGATATGTTTTACAATAAACCAAAATATTTTTTTCTCTATGGTATATATAGTAGGTGCATTACAACGCCAAAATAGTTGCTATAAATTCTTTGCTTTTAGCTTTAGACACTTTCAGTCTAAAGAAAGTTTTGCTAATGGAAAATTGGTAAACAAGATTTGATATGCTTATATCAACTAATGTTTTAAGCTTATATACGTTCAAGATATGTTTTACGATAAACCAAATTTTTTTTCTCTATGGTATATAGTAGGTGCATTACAACGCCAAAATAATTGCTATAAATTCTTTGCTTTTAGCTTTAGATACTTTCGGTCTAAAGGAAGGTTCGGTTAAAGGAAAATCGGTAAACTGGGCTAATGCCCATACATTATAGGTTTAATGCTACACCAAAAATATATATGTAAAATATAATATAAAATAAATGAATAAATAATAATTAAATAATAAATGAATAAATAAATATATAATATGAAATATAGCTGCGTATATGGTAATGAAGCGTTATAAAAATAGACTTGAAACAACACTCGGAAGCAGACATGTTTTACGGTACAGTCTCTTGTTAGTATTTGGCCTGCTGACTGCACAAGCACAAAACTCGGAGTCATAGAAAGCATGTCTGTTTTTTGAGTGTCAATTCTTCTTTGCAATATCTCTATGCCTAGCGTATATCGAGCACTATAGTCAGGATAGGTACGCTCTACTCAAGTTAAATGTAAAACTCGACTTATTTGTTTGAGTTCTTGGTTTTAAGAATATGACTCTTTCACTTAAAAAGGAAATGTTTTGTCAATACCAGAAAATTGATAGACTGGGTTTGGCATGCGTAATTTTTATTACAACACCAAGTTATCTGATTATATCTATGAATTGTTTGTAATTCATGGCTTGTCAAACGAATCAACTGTTCCAATTCGTTGCGAATCGCTCCAAACGGTTTCAAACTGGTTGGAAATCGTTTGAATTTGTAAAAGTAATGTGCAGAGTGGAGCCCTTTACATCTAGGAGCTATTTGGAAGCATTCCCTCTCCCCTACTATTACAGGCCTCCTGTTGATTGGGATACCTACCCTGATTATTCTAGAATTTTACAGAATAAAGATCGAAATATTTCAACAAAATTTCTACCTGGTAATTGAAGAATATTCTGAGCAGACAGCCTAAAACTTTTGTAACCAACCCTACTAAAAAAAGATCAAATTCACCTCAATTCCTCTAGAACACAAACCAGACTTATTCGAAACATACAGACAAGGCCAGATCTCGTATCTTAATAATTAAGCAATAAACTCTTTCGTTTCTCAGTCATATCTTTTCGAAATAGGTGGCCAGGCTCGGCCCGACCATCCTCATTTGCCTTTAAAATCTTTAATCATGTTGATAACATTGGAAATCAAATTTGAAAAAATACTAAATACACCGGCTAAATACTGAACACACCGACATTGAGTCAGATAGAATTATGGTTACTTTACATGCTCTTTTTTATAAGAAATTCCTCACAAAATACCATAGGGCCAAAAATCAAAACTAAAGAAACTTACAAGACATTGAGACTCTGCTAATGTAGGTCAATACTTACTCGGCAACCAGGAATTTGCTGGAAAATGCAGTGAGGACTGTTTTATCAGCACCAGCAGGGCAATATCAACATTACATGGATCCAATATCATGCAGGCAGAAGAAGGTCGTTTTCCCATTGGGACTCTCTCGATAACTTCTTGTCCCTCTCACTGGATTGCTTGTGATGATTGGTCGTTTTTCACCATACCAATCATTCCCTCCTTTCTGATTAGCCAGTTTCGATCAACCTCTGGGTATGTAGCAGTTTGTCAAATTTCATTTCCTTTCTCTTTCTTACGCACTACCCTGATGAGTATCAGACGCAAAGCTTTAGTATGTTTCGACCAACCTCTGGGCATAACAGTTCATTCTCTTTCTGATGTACTCCTTAATGTGTATCGGACGCAAATCTTCAGTAGTTTTCTTGTATGTTCTGATTTTCCTCGCCAACCTCAAGTTCTGTACCAATCAAAGACTGTTCTGGCGTACTTATCTGATGAGTATGAGACGCTAAGCTTTTGTATGTTTCGCTAAGTTTCTAATTCTCCTCGCCATCCAGAAGTTATGTACTGATCGAAGACTGTTCTTACTAAAGTCTTTCCTGTCATTAGGCTTAGTTTCCACCGTTTCTTGGCAATTTCAGGCATCGATATTCTTCTAAGATGTATTCTATATAAAGAAAAAGTGTGGCATAATCTTCTGAAACTGTAAATCCTATTCATTTGGTACAGACGCAGACGGTCTTGAAAATTGAATCAATTGGTTTGGATGATATTATATTGCTATGAATAAGACCTCTTGCTATATATGCTATAGGTAGTGATGATAAGAGAGCCAAATTTATTAAGTATATAAGATATTAAAGATAATTCAAAATAAACTCTTCCATTCAATGATTTGACTTTTTATGAATGTTCATCAGTATTACTGAGCTATGATGACAAAGATTCGTAAATCTGAATGTTTAAAAGACGAGTTTATTTTTGAATGATATTTTACTATATGTGGGGATGAAGTGTATGTCACTGTGGCCTTGTTTGAAATAAGGCCTTGTCTAGTCAGGATAGCAAAATAGAAACTCATTCACAAATAGGTATAATAAACACATTAGGACCTCTTACTAATATATGTAGTGATGTAGTGTTGCTCGGGTGCCCCTGCTTGAATCAAGGCCCGGTCTTAGTCAGACTAGCACATCAGACAGTAAATCAATCACTCACTCGCATAAAGGTGCAAGGAACAAAAGAGGTCTTTATACTCATATAAACAGTGATGTGGATGTATGCTGAGATGAATTTATGCTACCATGCCCCAGCTTGAAGCGTATAACAGAACCTGTAATACCTCATTGCTATTTGTTGTAATGCAGTACATGCTACTGTGCCTCTTCTGGACATAAGGTGAAGTCTTGGTCAGGCTAGCCCGTTAAACAGTAAATCAATCACTCACTCGCATATGGGTGTAATAAACATCGGAGGACTTTAAACTAGTATCGGTAGTAATGTTAAGTATGTAACAATGAATGAATGCTACCGTACTCCTGCCAAAAGCAAGGCCTGCTAGCCCGTTAAACAGTAAATCAATCAATCACTCGCATATGGGTGTAATAAACATCGGAGGATTTTAAACTAGTATAGGTAGTAATGTTAAGTATGTAACAATGAATGAATGGTACCGTACTCCTGCCAAAAGTAAGGCCTGCTAGCACGTTAAACAGTAAATCACTCACTCGCATATGGGTGTAATAAACATCGGAGGACTTTAAACTAGTATAGGTAGTAATGTTAAGTATGTAACAATGAATGAATGCTACCGTACTCCTGCCAAAAGTAAGGCCTGCTAGCACGTTAAACAGTAAATCAATCACTCGCATAAAGGTACAATAAACAAATGAGGACTTTAAATCAGTTTATGTAGTGATGTTAAGTATGCAGCAATAAATGAATGCTACCGTACCCCTGCCAAAAGCAAGGCCTGCTAGCACGTTAAACAGTAAATCACTCACTCGCATATGGGTGTAATAAACAAATGAGGACTTTAAATCAGTTTATGTAGTGATGTTAAGTATGCAGCAATAAATGAATGCTTCCCCTGCTGGAAACAAGTCCTTATATTGATTCTGGTTACTTATAAAAAAGAGTGTTTGAGCCTTATGAATAAGAAGCCATTAATCAATTATAAAGGATGAGAAGGCTATTGATAACGCGAAATATTTTAGTTTTATTATCAGCCGTATAAATATTTTCCTATCTCTGAAAATAATTTTTTGTTTTTCAATATTGTAATCATATGTTCAAAATACTGGTTAAGGTTCGAAAATATTTTTTCAAAACATAGAAGATGATTTTAGTGTGAATTTTAATGTGTTTAATTTGTTTAAGTTTCCTTTTTTATTGCTCTTAGCTTTGTGCAAGGATTTCTAAAGCATCTCTGCTGCCTTCAGACATGATTAGTGAGTATACCCGAGACAAAACTTTTATTTTTATTATATAGTTTGCTGATGTAGACCTGATTGTGTAGATTGGGGAGTGATAGAAATTACTGTTTCTAAAGACGTGTGTATTTTGCGATAGGATCAGACAACACGTGCGATCAAGCCTACGCCCAAAAACTGCTCCATTATCAAGACAACCATCTTACGGTTGTATAACTCCGAGAACTACTAAAAACGTAAACAGATTTTACTGCAAATAGTTCGGTATAGCGAGAAAAATCAAACATAACGAAGAATGATAACTACTCAGGCCCGTAGCCATTGGGCGGCACGAGCTGGCATTGCCAACCCTGGTGAAATTTGAGTACGCTTTTTGCCACCCCTGGAAAGTTGCTCAAGTAACCACAATGTTTTACAATTACATAGTGTTACATCCTTTAGAATATGATTGAAAAATAAGAAAATGTTTCTGAGAATAAGTGTTAAAAACAGCATGTTTTTTTTATTGTAATAAAAATGGGCCTAAATTCTGAAAGTTGTCATTCCAATGCTTTTTGCCAGCTTTTTGTCATTCCTATAGTGTCTATATTCGATTTATAATTAGCCTTAGCCGAAATTTTAAACTGACTTCGAAATTTTGCCATCCCAGCTCCTAAAGCCTTGCTACGGGTCTGTAACTACTTCTTGTCTTCTCGTCTGACATTAGGGACTTTAAGTAACTAGGACGATAACACCAGATAAAACGTAAAGCTTCCTTTGTTTCAAAGGCCTACCATCAATACAATTGTTGTTTCTCGTGCGTATTTTATTCCCATGAGAGATATTGACGTACTCCTTTTCAAGTGAAGAACTTTGAATTTGATTTTTGACTTGCTAGTCCTAAAATCAGGTTAGTGGAAGTAAAAATTTATTATTTTGCCTGTAAGGTCAGAGAAATTTATATCTAAATGGCATTTTCACCTAGAGAAGAAAATCAGTGTTGTAATTTTTGAGAACATGTAGAGAAGACGTTATAGGGACTAATATTTGGTGCAATTGTGATAAATGTAGTTCTTGTTCACGCCGCCGTAATGTTAGCTAAAACTGCCTACTTACCTTAGGCCCGTAGGAAGCGGGGGGGGGGGGGGGCAGGGGGGCATTTGCCCCCCCCAATAATCCTAAAATTCAATTGTTCACAGCATGGTCCCTGGTCTTCCTTTTGTTCTCTAACAATGGTTGCCCCCCCAATAATTCTACCCAAGCTACAGCGCTGCTTACCTAGCCTAACGAATTGTTGTACCGAGTAGCCGAAATTGACCAATCAGGCAGGAGGTGAATAATTTGCGTTGTGAAAAGCCACCAATCCTCACTGACAGTCTAGTTAGATGAAGAATAAATTACTTAAAGAATACTTTGGCTCTAAATAATGGAAAACTATCCAACTTTTCATACATGTTGCTTGCAGTGTTTCAAACTTTTGTACTAAACTAAAAGAACCTCTTATTGATTCTTATTTTTAATTTGCAAGAGTTCATATGGTCGATTTGTTTATCGAAGAACTTTTTGTTTCTTTACTAAGTGTTTTTATGGGGGGGGGGGCTGTCTCTCGATCAGTTTATCTTTTTAGAGAGCTCCTCCCTAAGCAGCCTATCCTGTATACAATTATGTGATGTATTTTTTCTTAGTTAACTTTATGTGTGCATTGTGACCTTTCAATTCATTGTAGTTGTGCACAGTATTTGCGTAGATGTATTTTCTTACTGTTTGAAGTAATATATAGGGTGGATTGTTAATGAAATGAAACTTGAAACTTGAAACTTAAAGAGCCCTAGTGGGAAAACGAGCTTCCTCTCTACACAATATGGAATCTATAGTTTGATGTAGACGGACTCCAAAAGATTCGACCATTATTATCTCTTAAAAAGCCAAGACAGAAAAATTGCAGTCTCAAGTTGTTTTTCATTCCCAAAAGCTGTTTTTCGGAAAAGGTTATCAGGTCATGAGAACGCTAGCTTTTATATATATGATGTCATCTTTGAACAATTATGTCATAGAATTATTGTAACAACTGTTGTCGGGATTTTGTGGGATTTCCAGGTTTGTTTTGGTTTTCAGAGATTAATATTTACTTCAGTTTTTGTCCTGAAAAGTTCTTTATTGAACTCACGATTTGGAATAAGAGGTTGTTATGAGATAAAGTTTGCAATGAGAAGTTTGCTTTTGTCACGTGACTATTTTGGTAATCCTACTGCTGATTGGCATATGATTATATGATTCGTGGAGGGAAATTTGAAACAAAACTTGCACAGCCCAGATAACTAAAAGATGAATTTCTAGAATTTAAAGTTGTTTTAGCACGCATTAAAAACAAGGTTAAAGGTTTTTATTTTTATTGAAGTAGCATAAACTCACCCATTCACTCATTCACTACTATATTTAGTGATGTAGCGCATGCTACCGTACCCCTACTGGAAATGAGACATATTGTGGACTTTCGTAAAACGTTAAACATTACACACACTCACTCATTTACTACTATATATAGCAATGTAGTGCATGCTACCGAGTATTCCTGCTAGACATAAGGCCTCTTTCGTAAAATAACACTTTTAACATTCAGCAATTAACGATTTCAGTATATCAAAATTTCACGTTTTCGGTACACCCGGTTTATGTAGTGCTTGCAGTTTTGTATTCTTTCCTCCACCTATCAATAACCATAACCGACATCTATTTCGTGATGTTATTGACAATAATCACTATCCATACCAATGTTTACGCCTGTTTACGCTAAATCTCAAGCAGCTATTTACGTAAACAACCGGATAAAAATATTCCATGTTTATGAAATTAATTTCCAGCCACTCACCGTAGTCTGAAAATGAAATTTTGTTTTTTTTCTTCTTCCAACATGGCAAATCCTTTTAAGAAGGGGATTTCAAAGTCTGACATACGCTGACCGCAGTGGAATTCCGCGTTCCTGTTCTAGCTTTTATGCCTGACATCGGTTGTACCCAGAGACATAAGATCACTCAACTCTTGCTCAAAGGGTAGTGGGTTTGTGCTTACCTTCTGATCTGTCATATGAAGTGCGAGGAGAGAATTGGACAGCTCTCTGTTTTTCAGGCAAAAATGTAAATGGATTCAAGAGGTGTGGTCACATGGAGAGGAAGGACCTAGGGTCTTGGTGCTTCGATAAGTCTAGCTATTCAGTCAGCTGTGTTTTGTGTTGTGCATAAACCAATACTTTACGAATATAGTAAGCTAATAATGCCTATCAACTATCTATGCACGACATTGATTAGCCGACCTTTTTAGTGGCCCCTCTCTGCTCAGTGCATAAACCATTACCTTACGAAGATAGTAAAAGTATTTGCCTATCAACTATCAACGCACTGATTCGATGTATTCACTACCGATTTAGTGCGTTTTAGTGATTTGCGTTCGAAGCAATGTTTTTCGAAAATGATTGTTGTACTTACCTATGAATAGGCATTACACTACTTCAATTAGTCTATCTATTAATTGGGACCATTGTGCTTTTTGCATAAGATAATAGCAATACCTTTAAAATTGTCATTTCAATTTAATTTTACGAGACTTTTTGAGATTTTTGTAGATTTCTAAGATTTTCAGAGATTATTCAAGATTTTTTCCGAATTTTCAGGCCAAATTTGTAAAAACTCTTAGATTTTTAAAGTTTTTTTCAGATTTTTAAAAATTTAGCCAAAGGTGTTCAAGATTTTCTTGAGTGATTTGCCCCTTAATTATACTCACATCTTACGAAGATGACCTGCTTTGTTTAGTCTACTTTTTTAAGGGACCTTTGTGCTTTTTTGCATAAGAAACCGTAAAAATTGACTTACAAACTTCAGCGGGCAAGATATTCACCAGATAGTAGTGTGTCTTTAGACTAGATTTTTAGGCTTGAAAATTCATATTGCTACAGAAAATAATATCTATTGCAAAGATTCGGCAATTCAGTGGCTGCTCTGTTGAATATTTTTCAAATTCTTAATTCTTTAAGTACTTCTTCTCGACCTTTAAGAGACCAGGCTACCTGATTTCGCAACATTTAGCTTCTTGGTGTCATGTTATTACTGTCAGCAATACCTTACTATTTAGCAAACTTATGTGCTGGACAATTCAACTATAGCGTATAACCCGGAACAGTAGCAACCATTTACGGCCATGAATGTCTGCTTGCAAAGGAAATCCCTTTAAGATGTTTCTTCGGTTAGTTTAGAGACTTCGCGAGCTTTTATTTAGTTAATGGGGATCATAGGCCCAACTTCATTAGCACGCCATCCCCTTATGCCCGGCTTATCCTCTCTGATTCAATTACAAGCTAATAGACTCGAGTCAATAAAATGGGGGGATTAGCGAGCGATTGGTCGTCATAGTTGTTGAATACAGATGTATTTCTTTGTGAAATTCAGTTTTTTGATTATGGTTTAAAGCCGGTGTGCCACACAGAAGCTCAAAACCCGGTGTTTTATACATTTCTTTTAAGTGTCCTACAATAATTTCCAACTTCAATAGAAGGTGGATTTTATTGTGGAGTTGTTTTTGAGGCCATTATTATTCAAAAGGAGTTTGTGCAATGACGTAGCAGAATGATTTGGTAACCTTTGAAAGAGCAGTCGTTTTGAGGCTCCATATATGTATTTTCTATTTCAACAATCATCTGGACTTTAGGTTTAAACCCTACCCCTACCCTTGAAAATCAGTTTATTTCCATGTACCTTACAAGAAGTAGCTAGAAAAGCAATCCGAGAGAGTCTTATACTCCATTGAATGCCTTTTATAGAAACAGATACCCTGATTACAGGGATTTTTGCTTGTTAATCTGTTGCTTATCATTCCTGAAATCTCTATATATACCGTAAAAAAACAAATGGCTCGAATCGTCCAACACAAACGAAAGAGGATATCTTCCTCCGCCTGATGATTTTAGGGTGAAAGTAATTAGATACAGCTTCTCAATCAATTGTCAACTTGGAAATCAATTAGAAGATAAGTCATTAAATCTGTCAACCTAAAAATAATTTTTTTCAATCATGGCATCATCTGCCATCATCTGCCAATCAATTTGTCTACATATGAATCAATGCTTCAATCTGTAAATCAATTTGTCAATCCGTCAATCAATTTTTCGACCTATCAATCAATATTTCAATCTGTCAATCAATGTGTCGACCTATCAATCAATTTGTCTGCCTATCAATAAATATTTCAATCTGTCAAGCAATTTTTAATCTGTCATTCAATTTGACGAAATGCCAATCAATTAGACAACTATGAAGCTGTAGCAGTTATCATGCTTTTCCATAATTCTGATTTTCCTCATCATCCTGAAGTTTTGTACCGATGGGTGCCGGCTCTAGTCACTCCTGTTTCGGTAGAATTAATGGCGTGATGGCGCTTAACTTGAAAACAAGATTCAAAACAACATTCTGAACGTTGTACATCTGGATTGCAAACCACATGATTGTTCGTCCTAAGCCTCTCAGCACTGTCCACATTCATGTTAACAGCACCCGTGTGTTTTCGACTGGGGATTTAATTACTTTAAATATCTTTCCATGTTTTAACTAGAGGAAATCATCCTCAAAGCTTTAAGGCTAGTGCAGTGGAATTCCGCTTTTACGAACCTCGTTTCAACATGTTCATCACGAATTCTCGTTCTTATTATCTTCATGAGGCCTCGTTCATACTTATTCAATTTTACTTTGCCCAACTTTCACACCTAAAACGAAGCTTATCACAAACCGCTTCTTCTAGGATCGTTCCAGGGCCTACCAGTGTATTATTTGTCACTGTAGGCATCAATTGTAATGGAACTCCGTCAAAACGTATTGAGACTATAGATCTATCATTTTCATCATAAGAACGCTACAAAGATGTCTCATATTGCCCATAGTATTACAGATCTATTTAAGATTCCAAAGTTGAATATTCCTTCATCGAACAGCTTCACTGAGGATAGCGGTATTGACACAACTACATTTCTAGACCTGAATGAATTTAGTCAATGTCTATATATACATATATAAAGGAAGCTAGAGCCATAATTTCTTATGTCCCATGGTATTCTTTCAAGATTCTACGTGTTTAAACCACCTATTCAGCTGAATTCGGTCTGGAAAATGATTTTATTTGATTGAAATCTTTTAATTCATTGTAGGTGTTGAAGAAGTTTTCTATCAAAAGTGAAGTCTTTAAATGCCTGATCTTTGATGTCTGGTATTGATTGGTATGGACAATATTGGAAATTCAAAGATACGTGGCACGCACGGTACGCCTGATTTTATCGGTGAAAAATTATATATTTATCACCCAAACCCCTCATTATATCCTTGCACAGTACTGAATATCCACCAACACTACTCATGGTATCACTCCACATCACTGAACATCCACCAATACTACTCATGTTGTCCTTCCACACTTATGATATCCCTCAAAATACTCATGATATCCTTCCATGCTACTAGATATCTACCCACACTGCTCATGGTATTCCTCTACACTCCTGAATATCCACCAACACTACTGACTATCCATCCAAACTACTAATGATATCCATTCATACTATTGAATATCCACCAACAATACTAATGTTGTCTTTCCACACTTTTTATGATATCCCTAAAATACTCATGATATCCTTCCACGCTACTAAATTTTCCCCCGCACCACTCATGGTATTCCTCTACACTACTGAATAACCTTCCAAACTACTCATGAAAGCCCTTCATAGTACTGAGTATCCACCAAGAATACTCGTGTTTATTTCACACTTCTTATGATATCCCTTAAAATACTCATTATATCCTTCCATGCTACTGAATATTCACCCAAACTACTCATGGTATTCCTCTACACTACTTAATATCCACCCAAACTACTCATGGTATTCCTCTACACTACTTAATATCCACCCAAACTACTCATGGTACCCCTCAAACTACTGATCATATCCCTCAAGATTACTTATCATGATATCCCCCTATGCTGCTGAATAACCCCAACACTACTTTGGATTTCTAACCCCCACTAATCTTAATATATAGAATAACCCCACACTACCCTAGCACCACTTCATGTCCTATACTACAGCATACTCGCTGTAGTTGATGTCTTTTATAGAAATATGCCTATTCACTGCAGCCTCAAAGTGAATCTTTACCCTGCGGTAGTTGCCAAAGGTAGTGCACTTGAGACCTATAATAATTCTCTCACTGTCTCCATCTGAAAATCTTTAGTTTTCATGCCCTGAAAGCCTCCTAGACTGACTTATCTTAAACCATGAAAATATTTATTCAGCATACAGGAATCTGTTGGTCATTTGTTCAAAACGTTCTGGTTAATCCCGATAATAAATCATTTAAACTTTACTGGTAACTTGATTAAAATTTCATTCACCATTCGTCCGTTTTCCCTGTTAATTGATTGAAGAACTTAATATGCTCTTAGCTTTAATTCATATACTTAAATGGTTTGCCTGCTAGTAAACAATCAAAGCGCTAAAGTAATCTCACGCTTGGGTATAGAGGGTTAGTCCCAATGGAGAGTCAGGAATTAACAGCATGCACTATAACAGCTATAAGTTTATATGAGGGGGTAGCTTCTAAAAGCTGTTTTGGCCTAGTCCAAGTGGATTCTCTTCTTTTCTTAATTATAAATTGCTCCAGCAGTGTTTGATCAGTATAAAACTTTAGGATGGCGAGAAAAATCTGAAACATAACGAAACTTGATAACCTCATAAGGTTTTCGTCTAATACTTATTTCAGTAGTATGTAATAACTTTAAGTCAGTAAACAACTTTAAGTTGTTAGTTTTGATTAAGAGTGAGGAATTAACAGTGTGCACTAAAACAGCTATAAGTTTTTAATAAGTTTATAGGAGGGGATGGCTTCTAGCGAGACTTAGTGATGAAACTTGATAACTTCTAAAGGTTTTCGTCTAATACTTATGTTACAGCAGTTGTTGATCAGTAGAGAGCTTTATGGGGGTAGTTTTAATAGAGAGTTGAGAGAAAATTGTAAAGAGAAACATAACAGTGTTCACTGTTACAGCTATAAGTATATATGAGGGGTTAGCTTGTACCAGTGGTTGTGGCCTAGTATAGATGGGGTTTCTTCTTTTTTACTTCCAAACATTTTACAATTCAACAGTCTTTGATCTGCATAAAACTTCAGGATAGCGAGGAAAAAGCTTTTCGTCTGATACTATTGGAGGAGTACACCAGAAAGATAATATTAGAAAATAAGTTAAGGAAAATTCAGCCTTAAGAATGTCTATACATATTCCGATTCTGCACTTTACCAATCATTTACCTCATGGCGAATTTCGATCTACCTAGTATAACAATTACTTTGGTTTTTTATGTCCGTTCTTTTTCCAATGCACTACTTTTATGAGTGTCACACTCAAATCTTTTGTTGTTTTTATGCTTCTCAGAAGAAAATCCCCAGGTAAGTTTCCTCTTCAAAGAGCCCCCCTGTGATTTAAACAGAACACATAACCTCCAATTAAGGAGTCCTAAAAATCGGAAGCATAGCGAAAACTTGGATTAATGACACTCAACAGAGGATCAGGTCAGAAAGAGAACGAATCAAAATCCTAACAAAATGTTATACCCAGATGTGGATGGCATAATAACTCGTTGGGTTTTGTTTCGTTTTCGTTCTGAGATTACTCCGTTGAGTGTCATGAATTCATATTTTCGCTATTTCTCAGATTTTTCTGGCTACATTGAAGTTTTGTACCGATCAAAGACTGTTCAATTAAGGAGCATAAATGTTTGCCCTTTTCTACATGTTTTGTTAGCAACCTTTATAGTGTACCTTGTTCAAGTGAGTTGGACGAACTTTATTGTTTCAACGAACTCCTAGACTCCAGGAACAGATAATTAAAAGAATACATTCTCAATAATATATGTTAATAGAGTATTTGCAAATAAATCACCAATTGACGAAATTCTGAACCACACCACCTGGTCCTATACAATATTCAGCATATTCCAAACTGCAATGAAGAATTCTCTATTGTATTCAAAGCCCTCTGCAACAGGGGTGGCGGCTAAAGTCCTCGTCAAAACTGTTGAGACAAATCTTTATTACACAACTTATCGACTTACAGTTCTGTTCTCCCCCTCACTTTCAATGTTTTTTGGCAACTCATATGCATTTTTGTTCCCTGATGCCCTGGCAACAAATCAACCAACATTGTACAGGGGGCAAGGGGGGAGGAAGCATTTTCCTCTATTTTCTTAGAAAGAGTATACATATTGAGCTTACTTTTTGGTTTGTCTCAAGAGGTTCTGGCGAGGATTGTAGTCTTCTGTTTGGTTTGAACTGTGAATATCAGCTTTTGCACTGCGGCATAAATTGTATAAGCCATACGAAAGGGGTCATCACTTGACAAGCTCAGTAAATATTTCAATTTCGATGTAGGCAGAAAAATCGGAAGCATATAACGAAAACATAGATTGTTATTACACTCAACAGAGTAATACGTCAGAAAGAGAACGAAACAAAAACCTGAAGAATTATCATACCCAGATGTGGATCGAAATAGGCCTATCAGAAAAAAGGTGAATGATTGGTATTGTCACACATCTACGTACAATAATTCGTTAGGTTTTTGTTTCGTTCTCTTTCCGACGTATTACTCTGTTTAGTGTAAGACGAAAAGCTTAAGTTTTCACTTTGCTTCAGATTTTTCTGGCTGTATTGAAGTTTTGTACCAATTAAAGATTGTATTTTATTTCCTTAGATGGCACAATGTTGTCCTTTAGTTTCTGGTTGAATTCAATATCCTGACTACAGTGGAGCCGCACCTCTCGATGATATGACTACCCTTTCATTATAGCCAGGTAATTCTGTCCGAAACATTCATAATCTAATGTAAGAGACCCTGTTGATGCAGCCACCCTCTTATCACGGCTAGTTTACTCTGTCCGAAACATGCATAATATTATGAAAGAGTTAATGCAGCCACCCTGTTTTTGTAGCCAGTTTATTTTGCCCCATAAGTGGCCATAATAAGGGGTTTCCACAGTACTTTGGACTTCTAAGGTGGATTATATCATAGTAAAAAAAGAATGGTTTGGAGGCCTTTGGTCTTGTGTCCTTGTTAGTTTCTTTCAACCTTCAAATTGCACAAACTTTTGATCTCTCTTTTGATTACCCTTAATCGACATGATTGAGCAACTGAAACCAAATGTCTCTTTTCTATATTTATTGTTTGATTCATTTCAGTTTGAAATTACTCACACTAAGTTATTTCAATAGATAATTCATTGGACAACTTCTCGGTTCATCGATATGGGCATTTTCTCATGAATTTAAAACGATGTTTGTGCATAGTGAAGACCAGCACAAAATCCAGCATAAAACAAAGTAATGAAACAAAAGTATTCCAGTCCAGTAGTGCAAAATAACCATCACAGAAGTGCCAAATTACCACCACAGCATTGCAAAATCTTCCACCACAGTTATTTCAAAATTACTATCACAGAAATGCCAAGGTAATGTCACATATGTACGGTTGGGCAAAGTAACCACCTCAATAATACAAAATAGCCACCATGGTAGTGTAAAAGTAACTCCACATAAGGATGATAAGTAACCCCACCCAAATAGTGATTACCCACAACGTAAGTGCTACTTTACCACCACAATAGTATAAAATAACCACCATAAAAGTGCAAAAATTACCACCACAGAAATACAAAGGTAATTCCACAAAAGCATGACAATGCAGCACAGTAGTGATTGGCCACAACGGTTTTGCAAATAATAGTGCAAAATAACCAACACAGTAGTGCAAGGTAAAGCCTCATAAGCATGAGAATGCACCATAGGAATGATTATCCACAGTGGTTGAGCAAAGAGACCATCACAGAAGTGCCAAATTACCACCACAGCATTGCAAAATCTTCCACCATAGTTTATTTCAAAAATACTATCACAGAAATGCAGCACAGTAGTGATTATCCACCACGGTTGTGCAAAATAACCACCTCAATAATACAAAATAGCCACCACGGTAGTGCAAAAGTAATTCCACATAAGGATGATAAGTAACCCCAGTAGTGATTACCCACAACGTAAGTGCTACTTTACCACCACAATAGTATAAAATAACCACCATAAAAGTGCAAAAATTACCACCACAGAAATACAAAGGTAATGCCACAAAAGCATGACAACGCAGCACAGTAGTGATTTTCCACAACGGTTTTGCAAATTTACCACTAGAATAGTGCAAAATAAACACCACAATAGTACAAAATAATCAACACAGTAGTGCAAGGTAAAGCCTCATAAGCATGAGAATGCACCATAGGAATGATTATCCACAGTGGTTGAGCAAAGTGACCACAACAAAAGTGCAAATGTACTACCACAGTATTGCAAAAGTTTCCACCACTGTGTATTTCAAAATTACGCCCACATGAATGCTAAGGTATTGTCGCATAAGCATGGCAAAGCAGCAATGTAGTGATTATCTACATCTGTTGTGCAAATTTACCATAAGAATATCCACCACAGTAGCGCAAAAGTAATGCCACTTTAGTATGAAAACCCACCACAGAAGTGATTATTCAAAACGATTGTGCAAAGTAACAACGTCAATAGTGCAAAAAACCACCACAGTTGTGCAAACGGAATGTCATACAAGTATGGTAACCCAACACAATAGTGATTATTCTCAACGCTTGTGCAAAGTAACCACCACAGTAGTGCGAAAGTAATTCCACACAATCATGATAATGCAACACAGTAGTGATAACCCACCACAATAGTACAAAGTAACCACCACAATAGTGGCAAAAAACCACCATAGTCTTGCAAAATTTCCACCACGTGTTGCAAAATTACCACTGTAGTAGTGCGAAATTGTGAACACAGTATTGCAAACGTGAACACAATATTGCAAACGTAATGCCACATAAGCATGACAATGCAGCAGAGTAGTTATTATCCACAACGGTTGTGCAAAGTAAACACCACAATAGTGCAAAATAACCACTGCAAAAGTGCAAATTACCTACACAAGATTGAAAGATTTTCCACCACAGTATATTTCAAAATTACCACCACAAAAATGCAAGGCTAATGCCACCTAAGAAAGGCAATACAGCACTGTAGTGGTTATCCACAATGGTTGTACAAGGCTACAACCGCAAAAAAGCAAAATATCCGCCATAGTAGTGCAAAAGAAATGCCACACAAGTATGATGTTGCACCCAAGTAGTTATTACCCACAACGAAAGTGCAACTTTACCACCACATAAGTGCAAAATTACCATCATAGTATAACAAGTAAGACAGACCAGCACAGTAGTGATTATCCAAAACGATTGTGCAAATTAACTACCACAGTAGTGCAAAATAACCACCAAAGTAGTGCAAATGCAATTCCACACAAGCATGAAAACCCACCACAGTATTGATTATCCACAACTGTTGTGCAAAGTAACTACCACAGTAGTGCAAAGTAACCACCTCGTATTGCAAAATTACCATGATAGGTCAAACTGCTGACTTTCAATTAACAGTAGTGATAAAACGTTTGCTAGCCTTAGTCTTTATAGGGCTAGCATAGTGAACGCAAACTCATTCCCTCCTAAATTCCCACGGCTTTTGACATTTTGACCCATCATCTCGTAAATCAGACAAGTGTCTGGGAAAATCGCAGTAATTTCTGAAAACCCAAATTGAACGGAAAGGTTGACAAAACGCAACTCTGCTGCAACAATCAGATAGTTATCCATGATGGATTGGAATTCGCCTTCGCAAATTCGAGAGAATCACATTAATAAAGATGAATGAATTATGATCAAATCAAGGTGCACCACTATCCACTTGCTCTCTATAAATAGATCATGAAAACACGTCTTTTACGAATGAATGGTAGTTTGAGGGGAATGCCTGTTCTCTGCTTAATCTATAGCTAAGGGGGGGGGGACTCATCACTTTCTGGTTAAGGGACCCGCGTTAAGGGTTCGAGCAGGTTCGAGAGACTGGCCGAGCCCAAGGGTAATGAGGGGCCTGATTTCCATCGTAAAAACCTCGTAGTTAATATAGAATACATGGCTTTTGTCTTACGGGCTCCTTAAACCTCCGGGTATAAGTATTCGTTAGGTTTGACTTTCGTTCTCTTTCTGACGTACTACTCTGATGAGTGTAAGATGCAGAGCTTCAGTAGTTATTATGTTTCGCTATTTTTACGATTATCATTGCCATCTTCAAGCTCTGTGCCTATCAAAGAATGATCTTACTAACTTATCTGATGAGGGCCAGACGCAGTGCTTCAGTAGTTATTATGTTTCCCTGTGTTGCTGATTTTCATCGCCATCTTCAAGTTCTGTACCTATCAAAGAATTTTCTTACGAACTACTCTGATGAGTGTAAGACGCAACGCTTTAGTTGTTACTTTGTTATGCTATGCTTCAATTTACTTCGCCGTCTTCAAGTTCTGTACCTATCCATAGTACGTCTCTTTTCCTTATTTTAGTTGTGGATCATAAGCATCTTGCTGTTAGCCTCACGCTGTTTCATATCTGTGGAATCGAGATCCTTTAACAGCAGCATATCAGCCAAAGACCACTGGTAAGTGACGAAATCTTGAAACAATTTCTACTTCTATTTCTGTTCATTAAACTGAGCTATCTTTTTCTTCTCAACTTTACTTTTCAGCCCTATCTACAATCCTTGCAAGAAGGTATGAGACAGTGCTTGATTGCAACTCGATATATACTTATTGTCGAAGAGAGACCCCCATCCCCCCCTAAACAATGCTGTTTCAGATGTTGCTTTGGTGCGGAAATGCATCTGCAACATCCTACGGTGACATCCAGACCTAGTATCAACATTGGTTTGGGGGGGGAGGGGGAGCTCCAACATCATCTTACAGGTTGATACCTCCATGTTTAAGATAATGCTAAAATCGCCATTGTGTCTCAAGATCTTATGACGAGGGTTGTAGTTGTGGGACTTCGATGGTCGCTTTGTTGTGGAAAGTCGTTGTCTTTTAGACCAGTCTGGTGTAGTTGCTAAAGAACCCAGATAGTTTCGTTCCTGCATTTGGTGGGTGGTGGTGAAATTTG
This sequence comes from Pelagia noctiluca, assembly GCA_963924455.1. NCBI lineage: Eukaryota > Metazoa > Cnidaria > Scyphozoa > Semaeostomeae > Pelagiidae > Pelagia > Pelagia noctiluca. The sequence goes on along the minus strand of OZ004327.1, from coordinate 12,384,130 downwards.
TGAGTTTGATAAGGCTTAACATGACCTAAAACTTACATTTTCCTGCTCGATAGTGGATAACTTGATACAAATACTCCAGGAAACCTCCCTCAATGTGTGATTGGCTCCCTAGTTGCCTTTCTCCTGTCCAAGACCGTGCGACTGTAGTTTTTTGACTCTGTTGGAAATATATGTTCACCCTAGGGAACGACAATGCAGTCGAATAATGCAGTACTGTGGAGGATGTTCAGTACTTTGGAGGGAAACTAAAAGCAGTTTTGAGGTAATACCTACAGTGCAGATGGTTTTCCTCCATAGTACTGAATATCATCCACAGTACAGATGGTATCCCTCCACAGTACTGAATATCACCCACAGCACTGATGGTATCCCTCCACAGTACTGAATATCATCCACAGTACTGATGGTATCTTTCCACAGTACTGAATATTACCCACAGCACTGATCATATCCCTCCACAGTACTGAATATCATCCACAGTACAGATGGTATTCCTCCACAGTACTGAGTATCCTTCACAGTACTACAAAGAGGATCCCCAGTGTGATTTTCCTAGCAGAGAATCTGGCACCACAGCGTATTCTAAATCATAAACTCCCCAATATGTATTGTACGAAACGAGTAGCCATTGCGCAGACCTCACTGAAATGCGGAGGAGTAAGGGATAAGACAGGTTCTGTGAAAGAGTCCTAGTAGGTGGATGATCAGCTGTTTCTGAAAATTTGGAATAAAGTGTAGTCTTCAGCTAGGTTCCTTATAAAAACCATGCACCACAAGTATTAAAGAATAATGGCTAAGATATGGAGCACATCTTGTGATAGCTGTGACTTCAAAGCAAGTCCAGTAGGCCTTATTAATAACTGATTGGTCGTGTTATCTGTAAAGCAAATTCTGCCCTGCCATTCAGGCCATGACATTGCAGAAAACGAGCTGCTCGAGTTATTTACTAGTGTTTTGTATTTTCTTTCAGCCAGTTTTCTTGTCTGGCCTAATTGTTTACATTTGTAGGGCACAAAATGTTTGTTTAACTGTTCGAGAGGACAAATTTCCGTCTTTTGCGGACAAAGGCTACATTACCAGCAATTCAGACAGTTTTCATTCAGTAATTTACTCAATTATCTGTTATCATATATAAATTAATTAATCTTGAAAATAAACTTAAAACTATTAGTCAGAAAAGTTGAATTTGTCTTGCTCGTATGTAAACAGTTATCAATTATGTAAACGTGGCCTATGGAGAAGCTGCGCGTTAACGCTAAAACTGAGGAATTTGCACGCACGATGGTTAATTTAATGTAAGATAGGAGAGAAGCGACAGCTAGCTGACGCGATGCATGTTTTTTATAAGTTTCTAACGTCCACAAGCTCAGAATTGGGTTGATTACAGCTATCTGAATGTAGAAAGAAAAGATTGGATTGATTTGATTTGTAACCAAACCAAGGCACGTAAAAAACATAAACTGAAGCTATACAGTATGTCCCCGTATATAAGAAATGATCATACGAGAAACTGCTGCCTGGCAGACCACGAAAGAGTATCCACCTTCAGAATAATTTATTCCTTGGGTAACGACCCACACAAGATCGTGAAATAACTCCATTCAAACTGCGCGCCCTTTTTGAAAGTTGGGATTTGTTGTTATTATTTTATAATGTGGGGGTTGTGCGGTTTTGGGCATATTTTGTACGTACAATAAGGTTTTTGGAAAGGAATAGTTGACGGGCTATTCGCATCTTTAGTATTGGAGAGCCGTTTATGGAGGAGAATGGCCCGCAGTTGACGGTAAAAAGTTTAAAATGTTTGGTGTTTGGTGATACTTAAGTAACCTATGATAGACCCCCATTGCTATAAGCCCCCTAGTTAAAAAGCATATTCATAATATTGTTGGCCTAAAGGGTTATTTAGTTTTAGGGACAATTAAGTAGATACAGTATAGTTCTGGGTATGGGCTCCATAGGTCAGGAAAACAATACGGTCACTCGGTCATTGACTAGAGGAAGGTTAAGTTAAAGCTTAGAAATTGAGGCAGGATTCCAACCTATTCTTTTAAAATAGTATGACAGTGCTGTTTGATGGTATTGTAAGGTGGTAACTCATAAGTGCATTGAAGTCTTTTTGATGCCTATGCTGCCATATTGGTAGAAATAAGTTTTCTCTGTATGCAATATTTACTTAGCCTTCCTAGAATATAACTTAACTGAAGTGAGGAAGAGTCTTGGCTATTGGGAATTTCAACCAGAGGAAGGTTGAAGACTTTTATCGACTCTTTGGGATCCATGGGTATGATGTGAACAGACTCCATATGTTTCCTAAGTGGAATGTTGACCTTGCTCTACCTATGATATAAAAAAGTTTTCGCTGTAGTTTTGAGCACATTCTGGGTTGTCTCATATTATATGGACAGAAAGGGTTTGTTGTTTCTCTAGACTTCTTTAAGTAACGGTTATTTGTTCGTCTCACTGTACTACTGGTGATGAAAGGATGTTCTTCACCATACCAATCATTCACACCCTTCTAATTGGTTTCAATGCTCTCTGGTTGTCAAGATTCGTTTTCGTTCTCTTTCTTACGTACTACTCTGATGAGTGTCAGACGAAAAGCTGTAGTAGCTTTTATGTTTCATTTACAATACGTTTGGTTTCTCATTTTCGTTCTCTTTCTGACGTACTACTCTGATGAGTGTCAGACGCAAAGCTTTCGTATTGTGTTTCACTGTATTTCGGAATTTCCTCGCCATCCTCAAATTGATCGAAACAGAAAACACATGTCTAAAGCTAAATGTCTTTGTTACTAATTTGTCATATTATTGATCTTGACTTTTGCAAATTGAAGCTAGATTTGATGATAAGAAAGTCAAGAGATCGATCTTGTGATAAGGAGCTCGTTTAGAATTCTTTATTCCGAACAGCGGTTCGTTGTTGTTTCCAGATGTTCAGAAGGTGAGTTCTTCGTGAGTGAAGACAACACATGTTTCTTCTTATCTCACGAGTCCTCGCCTTGAGTACCAGTCTCTCAGTGTAGAACATATATACCCTGGTTCCCTGCACAAAATTACGAAACTGCAAACCTTTTAAACTACTTAACTACAATACTACGAAGTCTGTGAGTCGGTTTGCCATCGAAGTGCTCAATACAAAGAGTAGAGCTTTATACACTTGGAAGAAAGAGACTCAAAAGGTAAAACTCTCCATCTCGACAAGCCTGCTACGTGGTTACCCACTCATCTAATACAACAAAACTAAAAAGTACAATAATAATTGTAATAAACTACTAACCAACCAAACTTCAAAACTGCTCAACTATAGAGCTACTACATACAAAACTGCTAAACTTCTAACCTGCAAAACTAACTGAACTATTAAACTACTGAATTACTAAGCTACAAAACTACTAAACTTCTGAACTGCTAAACTACAAAACTATTAAACTACTAAACTACAAAACTAGATTGAACTACAAAAGTATACTGATATAAATCTGAAAAATTACAATACTAAAATTACTGAAATACAAAGCAACAGAGCAACTGGACTACTAAACTATCGCACTAAAAACTACTAAACTATTAAACTACTGAATAACTGAACTATTAAACTCCTGAATGACTGAATAACTGACCTGCTTTGCTACTGTACTACTGAACTACTGAGCGACTTAAATACAAACCTACTACAAGACTACTCATCTACAGCACTGCAAACTACTAAACTGCTAAACTGCCAAATTACTGAACTAATCAACTACTTAACTATTAAACTACTAAGCTTTTAAACTACCGAAATATTGAACACGAAATTAACGAACTACTGAACTATTGATCAATCAAACTACTACACTACAAAGCTATTGAATTAATCAGTTGCTAGACTACTAAACTACAAAACTCCTGAACTACTACACTAAAGGCTTACTGAAATACTGAAATATCTGACTAAACTACAAAATTACAAAATTACTTAACTACTTAACTATTGGACTATAAAACTGCTGAATTTCTTATCTACTGAACTACTGAGCTACTTTCCTGCTGAATTATTCAACTGCTGATGTACTACATAACTGCTACAAAAGCATCGAACTATTCCACTAAAAAACTATTCAACTTCTCAACTACTCAACTATCAAACTTCTAAACTGCTAAACTACAAATCTACTAAATTACTGAACTACTGTACTATTAAACTACTACACTACAAAACTCCTGAACTACTTAACTAGTGGACTATAAAACTACTGAACTTCTTATCTACTGAACTACGAAACTACTGAGCTATTCAACTACTGATGTTCTAAGATACGTAACTGCAACAAAAGTACTGAACTGCTGCACTACAAAACTACTCAACTATTAAACTATCTAACTACTCACCTGCTAAACTAAAAATCTGTTAAACCACTGAACTACTGAACACAAAACTACTAAACTACTAAACTGCAAAATTACTGAACTACTAAACTACTCAACTATTAAACTAATAAACTTCTAAACTTCTAAATAACCGAACTTTTGAGCACGAAACTACTGAACTACTGAACTACTGAACTACTGAACTATCAAACTATTTAACTACTACTTTACAAATCTATTAAACTACTATACTACAAAACTCCTGAACTACTACACTATAGGCTTACTGAAGTACTGAAATATCAGACTAAACTACAAAACTGCAAAACTACTTAACTACAAAACTATTTGACTATAAAGCTACTGAACTTCCAATCTACTGAACAGTACTTTACTACTGAATTATTCAACTACTGATGTAGTAAATTACCTAACTGCTTCAAAAGTAATGAACTATTGTACTACAAAACTACTCAACAACTCAACTGTCAAACTACATAACTGCTAAACTACAAATCTACTTAACTGCTTAACTACTGTACTATCAAACTACAGCAATACAAAGCTACTAAGCTACTGAACTACTAGATTATTAAACTACAAAACTCCTGAACTACTACACTTAAAGGTCTACTGAACTACTGAAATATCGGACTAAACTACAAAACTATTGAAACCTCAGATACTACTGAAACTACTGAAACTTTAGAACTAGGGGACTGTAAAACTTCTGAATTACCGAACTACTATGCTACTGAACTATTGAACTACTGAACTACTAAAATGAATAACTACTACAAAACTACTCAACTACAGCACCAAGAAATTACCAAATTGCCAGATTACTGAACTACTCAATTACTCAACTATGAAACTACTTAACTTCTAAACTACTCAACTAATGAACACTAAACTACTGAACTAATCAGCTAAAAAACTACTAAACTTAACTAATGAACTACTAAACTACACTTAGAAACTACAAAACAGAGAAAGTAAAAGAATACCAAACTATTGAACTACTGCACTTCTAAACTGCAAAACTACTGAAATACTGAACTACTAAACTTCTTAACTACTAAACTACGGAACTACTCGACTACTCTTAAAATAAACTATGGAACTTCTTAACTACTGAACTACGGAATATCGAACAACCGAACTACTGCGCTACAAAACAACTAAACTAATGAACTACTCAACTACAGTATACAACTAAAAAACGATAAAGCTACAAGAATGCTAAACTATTAAACTACTAATGAAGGTCTCAGTACACTCTCTGCTATGTTTGAAGAAATCGTGTCACAAACAATTGACAGTTTTAGATCAATCTTACAAACATTATGAATCTCTATAGTACCAAAGTTTAATTTCATTTCCAGAAACATCAATATTACCTCAAATCATGATAAGAGTTTACGAATAGAGGCTGAGTATGCAATAGAAAACTTGGGGGTCTATATTTCTAGAATTAGGGGCTATCTACATTGAGAATATCAAATGAGAGACTTTATCATAATTATCCCTATTTAGTACTAACCCAACTTTGATCTGACTTATAAGAAACTTAGCCTGTCAAATGACCTGATATATGCCTAGTTTATAGAAGTAGATGGTTAAGAAACCTATTGTTGTACTTCTTTGTTTCACAGTTGATGTTGAGAAGTACTTGAACGTGGACAACGTATGTATTATCCTCTCTCTCTACTGCTAAAATTTTACATTTAAATATTGCCTACATTAAGATGATGCTTAATATTATAAAATGTTTTCTAAATTACGAATATTTCTGGCTAGGGAACCAAAAGAAGCGTTTTGGTCTATTCGTTCAACCATGACCTTGTTGGAAATAATTGCAAAACAAAAGACTGTGCACTCTCAATTTTGAAATACTTGCACAAAAAGATACAGCAATAGGTTTGTAAACCATCTTTTTCGATAAACTATGATATATGGTATTGATTAGCCAGAAATTTCGAATCGTGTTTCTTAGAAAAATGTTCACTGTAACAACTACGTATTTAGTGCACATTTTATAGGCTTCTAACAGTAGTTGCAAGATGAATTCATCATGTTTCATCTATTTTGTGTTCATCTATACGAGACCAATCAGCCTGGATTTACAGAAATGAATTTCTTCGGGCTAGTACGGCACAAGGTGCTCATCGTTCATTCATTACTCAGCCAAAACTATCCAATCCGTTATCCAATTGGAGATACATAAATCTCTCATCTTGCCTTATCTTTTGAACGTCTTGCCATCGCTCATCCTTCACGATTGTGTCTTCGGCTGGGTTATAGATAAGGCCTAAGGTTCTTTATCGCCTTTATTTTATCGCATTTGCAATGTTTACTCAGCTGATTATCTTCGCGAAGGGTAGAACGGGGGTGTAGAATAGGAATAGTCAGGGCTCCAAATGGGGAGGGTAGGTCAGTGAATCTCTCAGCAGACTTTCTGACTAAACCAGCAAGATCTCCCGTGAAGAGTTTTTATTATGGAAATGGCAAGGTGTCCCCCTGGTTTGAGGATCAAATGACCACCATGCGGCCAATGTTACAGACCGTCAAAAAAACTATCCTTATGATTTGTGAAGATTCACAACGATTAAAAACGAGTTACCGCGATTTACAACGATTTACCACAACTTGCAACAATGTACTACGATTTACAACGATGTACAACGGTTTACAACGTTTTCCAACAATTTACAAACAACAATTTACAACGATTTGAAACGATTTACAACGACTTGCAACAATTTACAAACAATAATTTCCAACGATTTGAAACGGTTTACAACGACTTGCAACAATTTACAAACAACAATTTACAACGATTTGAAACGATTTACAACGACTTGCAACAATTTACAAACAACAATTTACAACGATTTGAAACGATTTACAACGACTTGCAACAATTTACAAACAACAATTTACAACGATTTGAAACGATTTACAACGACTTGCAACAATTTACAAACAACAATTTACAACGATTTGAAACGATTTACAACGACTTGCAACAATTTACAAACAACAATTTACAACGATTTGAAACGATTTACAACGACTTGCAACGATTTACAAACAACAATTTACAACGATTTGAAACGATTTACAACGACTTGCAACGATTTACAAACAACAATTTACAACGATTTGAAACGATTTACAACGACTTGCAACAATTTAAAAACAACAATTTACAACGATTTGAAACGATTTACAACCACTTGCAACGATTTACAAACAACAATTTACAACGATTTGAAACGATTTACAACGACTTGAACGATTTACAGACAACAATTTACAACGATTTGAAACGATTTACAACGACTTGCAATAATTTACAAACAACAATTTACAACGATTTGAAACGATTTACAACGACTTGCAACAATTTACAAACAACAATTCACAACGATTTGAAACGGTTTACAACGACTTGCAACGATTTACAAACAACAATTTACAACGATTTGAAACGAGTTAAAACGATTTGCAACAATTTACAAACAACAATTTACAACGATTTGAAACGGTTTACAACGACTTGCAACGATTTACAAACAACAATTTACAACGATTTGAAACGAGTTAAAACGATTTGCAACAATTTACAAACAACAATTTACAACGATTTGAAACGGTTTACAACGACTTGCAACGATTTACAAACAACAATTTACAACGATTTGAAACGAGTTAAAACGATTTGCAACAATTCACAATGATTTGAAACGATTTACAACCATTTACAATTATCTACAACGGTTTACAGCCATTATTAAATTATCTGTATTGACTGATAAAAATTATTCAAAGATCTTGAACGATATGGAACGATTTCAAACGATATCCAAGCATTTACGACGGTCTGAAATGTTTTTCTGAAACATTCTGCAACGTTTTACAACTTTCTTCAGCCATTTATGACGGTTTACGACGATGTACTACGATTTTCAGCGACTTGTAACGATTTTCTACAATTTGCAACAATTTACAGCGGTTAACAACAATTTACAACGGCATAAAACAATGTACACTGATAAGCAACGATTCACAATGATTTACAACGATTTACAACGATTTACAACGATTTACAACGATGTACAAAGATTTACAACTATTTGTAACAATTTTCAACCATTTACAACAATCTAAAATGTTAAACAACCAATTGGAACTATTTATTACGATTGACAACAATTATTCAAAGATCTTTAACGATATGCAACGATTCAAAACGATATCCAACGATTTACGATGATCTACATCGATTTACGACACTTTTCTACGATCTGCAACAATTTACAGCGGTTTATAAGAACTTACAAGAGCTTAAAACCATTCACACCAATTGACAACGATTTTCAAAGTTCCATAGCAATTTATAACGATTTACATTGATATACAACTAATTAAAAAATTCTGTAAGGATCTTGTCCATACGTATCTGGCTATTTTCGAAAACGCATATTTCTTTATCGGTTTTCGAAAAAAATTGCGTCCACACGGTGAGCGTTTTCAAAAAAATCTTCGTCCACACGGATACGAAGGAATCACTAAAAAAACTTTTCTTGCTAAATTTAGCGTGCAAAATTAAGCTGGTGATGTTATCGTTTTTGAAAAGATACGTTTTCGCCGTCTACACGACAACAAGAAAACGGAGTTTCTGCGGAGAAGCTCCGTTTTCATCACCGAAAACAACGGCTACGTGTGGGCGGTAGGCCAAAACGGATGAATAAATATGCGTTTTGAAAAATTTGCGTATACATGTGCACAGGGCCGAAGATTCACGGCTTCTCAATGGCCTAATCAAGAACTTAAGATGTATTGTTAGGAATTTCGCGAATCAAACTTCTGCGATTTAAGGCCTTAACCGCGCGAATGAAGGGAAAGTTTCTTCCCGTGAAAACGGTAAGTTTATGCGGCTTTTAGGGTTGATAAATGTGATAGTTTTAACCTGGCAATCTGGTCTTGATCAACATCTTGCAGTACCATAAGCAATTATGATGGAAATCTGCTTTTAATTGCGTAATGGGTAAGCGGATGAGCCTAACAGGATATTTTTCTAAGATATATGCTTCTGATGAGGTAATCCATAATATTTTCGATATCTTCATGCTGAAGATGTTGCTGATATGCGAAATGGGATTAGGCTAGTTCAGAGCAATGCGATTGCTTTTATCTGAATTTCAACTCTAAACTAACGCCTTGAAAATCAACTGATGACTTAAAAACTAAGGCCCCGTTCACACTACTCCGTATTTGAATGAAAACGGAGCAAAACCTGTCCGTTTCGGCCTTGCGTTCACACTGATACGTTTCAAATAGCTGTTCGAATACGCAAACAAATACGCATACTTTCGAATACGGTACGTACTGGATACGCTCCGCTTTTATTGTGAAAACCAAGTTCGGAGACATTTGAATACAACGGTATTCTTTCAATAGAAAATATTTTTCTAGGAATGGGATTAGAAGCATCGTATTTGCCTGGAGCAGTGTGAACACTTCATCGTATTCATAGCGTATTTGCTTCAAAACGGAGCAGTTTGAACGAGGCCTAAAACATCTTATTACAGGGAGGTTGGAAGCATATCAAACTTAGGAGAGGGTGGGGGGCACAACGCTTGAAGGGCACTTGATATTGATATTGACATACACTTACTTTCGACAGACATACACTTAATGATATTATCAAAATATCAGTGTTTTTGATGTGGTGCATATTCATGTAATAAACCTCAATATATGTAATAAACCTCGACCCTGATATGCACATTGATTAAATTAGGGTCAGGGGAAAAGAGTAAGGGCTAGGGTAAGGTTTGTGGTTAGAGTTGGAGTAGGAGTTTTACAAGGGCAGATCCAGAGAAAATCCTGACCGTAGCTTTTCGTAGTCCGGTGGTTTACTCTCGGGAAACATTTCTGGGACCATGCCCTAAAGACTCATGGAAAACAATAGCTACGTCCTATTTCAATGATTAATTAGATAAAACGATTATAGGAAATTTCACTAATAATAGTAAATATAAACGGGCCTAAGATATAAAAATCTCTTCCTAGCCATTTCATGGGCTGACAAACTACCATGATACTGATAAAACCCATGCCCACTGTAGCTCGGAATATTTAGTTGCCTTGATAAAACTGTTCTGTGTTCCGCGAATTTTCAAATACCATTGTACAAATCTAAGCGGTGCCACAGTTTGGAGCCAGAAGACATTTTTGAAGCATGACTCAGAACAAGAAAATGAAAAGGGTTGCTGAAAAGTTGTAAAATGCAGTATAAACTGAATGCTAAAGTTTAAAACATTAAGATTAGTAGAAGTCACCATCAACAGGAAAAAACTTTATATCAGGCTTCGAGGAAACACTAAATATCTGACTGTTAAGTAGCTTTAGCCGCAATAGCTATGGTCTGGATGGGCCCCTAGATTAAGCTTTGGGTTATAGTTAGGTAAAGGCAAGAGAGGCAAGTCTTCAAAGTAAAAAAGCAACTAATGCTTGTAAAATCTAAGATGGCACGTGTCCCTAGTGCCCAGCATTTCTTTTCATGGGAATACTGTATTTTGCTGGAAATACTGACAAATAAAACACATAGATCAATTGACGTCACATTGACCTATCCACGTTTGTTGTTGTTGCTGTCGTAAGAATGAATAAAGTTGCTGAACGAATGACTGGGGAAAAAACTAAAATTTAGGCTACTTTCTTTTAAGAACTAGCTTTTGATTGGAGAAATTTCTCATATGTTTCTATATTTCATAGGTAGTTTAGTTTCCTGTTTAATCATATTTATTCAATCGTAGGTATTGGTCGCTGTTTACCCAGGTATATAAGTTTTCCCTGTTCCGGTATTTAGTAGAGGAATTTTTCACAAAAACGGTGGTCCAACAATTTCTTCGGAGGTCTGGTATCAGAGTGCATACACTTTTTAAGCAACTCAACTCATCATTAAGCAAATAGACCTGTAGTAATATTACTAATAGTACGGAGGAACGTGAGTGTTTGAGGTAAGGGGTGGTAGCAATCCTTTGATGATATTTAGGAAAAATGCTAAGCAATTCCGAGGGTAGGGACCTGGGTCCAGTTACTTATTGAAAAAAAGTGTACTCTAAATAGATGACCCGCTGGAACATTGCCCAAAATGCTATTTTTAGATTGAAACAAGTCCTTCAAAAGTAGAAAAGGTCTGTATTGGTTTTTTCTCTAACTTTTAGTTCTTGCATCAAGTTAATTATTAGATAAATTGTTTGCTAAAAATGTGCGCACGTCTTGATATTTTTAAATGGTACTGATAAATTCTTTCGAAAATTCATTTAATCGTATCCAGAATTTTTCCTGACAGTAAATACCCACATTTTTGTACCCAAGGTTAGTGTTTGGATGAGCGCACTCCAGTAAGATATTTCAATGTTAAGTTGATGGAATGACAATCGAAAAAGGGTCATGGAAAAATCCCTTGGAATGAACCGCAATTCAGCCGAAAACAAAAAATTATCTGGGTCATTTGAGCTATATATGGAATTCTCCCACAACAACCGTATCTTTAGAAACCCAGTGATTGCTCATAATGAAGTAATTACCCATTATGTTTAAATCGATGTTTACGCTTCGAGTTGATTATAAAATGAAAATATTCTTTTTTTGGTATACTGTGTCCATATATGCATTGTTTGGATAACGGAGACACGTCTTAACACACGTTTTTTATAAGGAGTCTAGACTAGGCAAAATATATTCAAGAAACTCCAGTCTTGGAAATTATACTTGATGAGAAACTTTTATGTTGTTAGTGAGACACAGAACATCTGATATTTGTGTACATATTTGAATAGGTTTTTGATTTTACAGTTAGTGTTTGTTGTGATGTTTTTATCGATGACTAGTGCTGGTTAGTGTTGAGATTCGGTAGCTACCAAATTTTTCACATCTAACAAAGTTTAAACCTAAAATACAATACACTTTTTTCAATAAGCAACTGGACTCTGTTCTCAGTCTTTAAAGTAGATTAGATGGTGTGGAATTTCAGTATTCAAAGTTGCTGAGTGGTTGCATAAGTTTTTCAACGATTCACAATGATTTAAAACAATTTACAACGATTTACGAAGGTTTGCAACGATTTACGAAGATTTACAACAATTGCAACGATTCACAATGATTTCTAACGATTTACAACGATTGCAACGATTCACAATGATTTCTGACGATTTACCAAGATTTACAACGATCGCAACGATACACAATGATTTCTAACGATTGCAACGATTCACAATGATTTCTGACGATTTACCAAGATTTACAACGATCGCAACGATACACAATGATTTCTGACGATCTACAACGATTTAAAACGATTGCAACGATTCACAATGATTTCTGACGATTTACAACGATTTAAAACGATTGCAACGATTCACAATGATTTCTGACGATTTACAACGATTTAATACGATTGCAATGATTCACAATGATTTCTAAAGATTTACAACGATTTAAAACGATTGCAACGATTCACAGTGATTTCTAACGATTTACGAAGATTTGCAACGATTTACGAAGATTTACAATGATTTCTAACGATTTACAACGATTTAAAACAATTGCAACGATTCACAATGATTTCTAACGATTTACAACGATTTAAAACGATTGGAACGATTCACAATGATTTCTTACGATTTACAACGATTTAAAACAATTGCAACGATTCACAATGATTTCTGACGATTTACAACGATTTAAAACGATTGCAACGATTCACAATGATTTCTAACGATTTACAACGATTTAAAACGATTGCAACGATTCACAATGATTTCTAACGATTTACAACGATTTAAAACGATTGCAACGATTCACAATGATTTCTAACGATTTACAACGATTTAATACGATTGCAATGATTCACAATGATTTCTAACGATTTACGAAGATTTGCAACGATTTGCGTAGATTTACAACGATTGCAACAATTCATAATGATTTCTAACGATTTACAACGATTTAATACGATTGCAATGATTCACAATGATTTCTAACGATTTACAACGATTTAAAACGATTTACGAAGATTTACAACGATTGCGACGATTCACAATGATTTCTAACGATTTACAACGATTTATGAAGATTTGCAACGATTCAAGATGATTTCTAACGATTTACAGCGATTTAAAACGATGTACAATGATTTACAACTATTTGCAACGATTTTCAATCATTTACAATTATCTACGTTGGTTTACAACCTTATGAAACTATTTTTAACGATTGACAACTTCAACGATTTACGACGATTTGAAACATAATTTTTTTAGCACTCAAATTTGCTGAACTGTTGCATAAGTTTTGGGAAGCAAATATGCATGTTTAAAGAGAGGCTATTTTGAAATTTCTGATCGGTTTGGTAGGGGTTTGGCAGTTAGATAAAGTATGGAAAAGAAGTCACGTCATCGGTATGAAAGGAGGGGGATTGATAGAAACTCAGGGTTCAGGGATGGTGGGTTTGCAATTTAGACAAGTCTTTCTCTTTGTTGAGCGTAAGCACTTAGATCTTACATCTACAAATAGAAGCAACATAGAACATAGAAGCAACATGGAAGTAATATAAAAGCAACAATCAACATAAAAAGCATAACCTAAAGAAGAGACCACGTAGAAGCAACACAGAAGTAATATAGGACATAGAAGCAACTTAGAACCAACATGGAAGCAACATTCAACATAGAAGCAACATAGAAGCAACATAGAAGTAACATAGAAGTAACATAGGACATAAAAGCAGCATAGAAGCAACTTAGAAGCAACATAGAAGCAATACAAAAGCAACATAGAAGCAAAATAGAAAAAAGAAACAACTTAGAAGCAACATAGAAAAAGCAACTTAGAACATAGAAGCCACATAGAAGCAACATAGAACATAGAAGCAACATAGAAGCAACATTGAAGTAATATAAAAGCAACATAGAAGCAACATAGAACATACAAACAGCGTAGAAGCAACATAGAACATAGAAGCAACATAGAAGCAATACAAAAGCAACACAGAAGCAACATAGAAAAAAGAAACAACTTAGAAGCAACATAAAAGCAACATAGAACATAGAAGCAACATAGAAGCAAAATTGAAGTAATTTAAAAGCAACATAGAAGCAACATAGAAAAAAGAAACAACTTAGAAGCAACATAAAAGCAACATAGAACATAGAAGCAACATAGAAGCAACAAAGAACATAGAAGCAAGATAGAACATAGAAGCAACATAGAAGCAACATTGAAGTAATATAAAATCAACATAAAAGCAACATAGAACATACAAACAACGTAGAAGCAACATAAAAGCAACATTTAAGCAATATAAAAGCAACATAGAAGCAACATAGAACAAAGAAGCAACATAGAAGCAACGTAGAACATAGAAGCAACAGATAAGCAACATACATAGAAGCAACATTAATCACTGAAGCAGAATAGAACATAAAAGCAATATAGAAGCAACATAAAAGCTACGTAGAAGCAACATAAAAGCAACGTAGAAGCGATATAAAAGCAACATAGAAGCAACAGAGAACATGCACATAGAAAATATACGTCATCAAACGGGCTGGCTCGGCAAACGGGCCAGCTCACATCCACAGTCTATTCCTCATAAAAAGTCAGTTGCTATTATATTTAAGTGAGCCAGCCCGGTAAGCGAGCTGGCCCGCTTTGATGCAACCGGGCTGGCTCGCTAAACGGGCTGGCTCGACTCCATGCAACTCCATGTAATCGCATCAAACCGAGCCAGCCCGGCAAGTGGGCTGAAAATACACAATGGAGCATGCGCAGTTTCTTTTCATCAACGTGTCACAAATATCAAAATGGCTGACAAAGTTAGTAAATCTGCTGCAGCTGCTACTAAACATAAAGCTAAAGCCTCCGAATAGAAGTCTGTGTCAACAGCAGCAAAATTTAATGGAATAATGAAATGGTTGGGGCATTGCTCGATAGCTTGAAAGAATTCAAATCAACGATGGAATTCAACAATTTCGACTTTAACGCTGACAAACCAAGGCAGTAGGATTCATGCGATGCGCAGGCAAATACAGCTGGTTTGGCCCGCTTATCGAGACAGCTCTTTCACATATAATACCAACCTAAATTCCATCTCGGCAAACGGGCAAGCCCGTCTACCGAGCCAGCCTGCTTCCATATAATCAGGCCCTCTAGCCGTATAGTGTAATTGACGATAGTGCTTGATGAAGAAAAACATTTAGGACATGGATAATTGAAGTGTATAAAGCTGCATTTCACTTCCTATCCCACCCCTTTCCATTTTGAGACTGAAAAGAAATGTTGACGATTTCCTGTCTGAAATCTGGTTCAAGCACTCTCCAAAAGAGAACTCCTCCTGGGTTCCTCCGTCAGGAAACTCGCATTGATGGGCTAATAATATCAGCCAGAGAATTCACGTCTTGTTCTACGGTTGGCATTTTCTCACCAAATTACGCTCGTTTGACCCAGCAGTCCATTCCGTCTGATCAGTAGTAATTCGAAGCCTTGGGCTTTGGCCTTCTTGAGATGATATAAGAATATACGACAGCTTGGGCCTGCTTGGGCCTGCTTGAGATGATACAAGAATATACGACGGACAAATTACTCCCTGAAAATCTCGTACACTTTACTTGAAAATCCTATGGTTCCAATGAAAATGTCTGGAAATCGTTTTGTTCTTGAAAAACCTCGTATACGCTTTAGAAGGGAGTGAAACGCCACTCGAGAATAAACACGCATTTCATAGAGTACACTGCCCCTGGAAAAGACCAGATCGACGGAATTTGACTTCCTTTTAAAGCGTGCGAGATTTTCTCATTGAACAGTAGGATTCCTAGAGATTTCAAGACTTTTTCATGAGAACAATAGGATTTTCAGAAAAAGCGAATGAGATTTTTAGTGTCTTGTTGGCGATATTCAAAACAGGAAATGAGCTCTTCATTCAAGGAAAAATTTAGGCCCATTCAGACCAACCTCTTAAGAAAATATACAGGGGTTCGGCTTTAAACGGAAAATTGAAACAAAGATGGTGGACGATCTTACCTACATACATAGTGAATAACACTGCGCATGCGTTCAGGCTAATATTTACTTGCCATTGGTTGTAGCCAGGGCAAAATGAGATAAGTAATTCGACGCAAAGCTTTTTCAAGTAAGTATGTAGTATCTCTGATAAACTCTTTGGTTTTTCAATAAGCAACAATTCAATTAGCAACATATCAATATGCTCCGAGCCCTGTGTTGAGGATGTTTGTATTATATCTTCATACTCAGAAATTGAACACAGAAAAACACATGCTCACGAGCTGCATTACAACTAACAACTAAATATAAAACACTACAACGAGGCTAAATACAGGAGTCATAGGGTGTCCATATCACAATATAACAGTTTGCAACTGCAGAAAATGATTTAGTGAAGGCTCTGACTCTCTTTGATTGCTTTACCAGCTTTCTTTTGCCTGAAACATGCAAGAAAAGGGATTTTGGGGTAGGGGAAGGTCGCTTGTCTGTTACTACTAGCTAAACGTTAAGCAGGAGTTAGGGTCTGGATCAAATGTCAAGTTATCTATTGAAAATAATATAAGTCAAAGTGGCTACTGGCTAGGACGTCATTGCTTCATGGCCTAGCCTCAATACACTCCTTTTCCTAAAAAACCAGTTAATTTGATTTGAAGCTGAATGTTCTTAAATTGTTCTTGGCTTTACAATTTTTTGTAAGCCTATTTTGCTAACATTTATGTTGAATTGTCGAATATAGTTTACTTTGCTGTCCTCTCTGACACACAAGGGTGTCACTGATATGCATGATCTATGTTTACTTCTCAGTCTCATGGTTATTTCTTATTATTATATCTTGATCTAACAATGGCCAGCTTCGGCCTTTTATAGGTTGTACTTAACTTTTGGCAAAATTCGAGGCTCGTGTTCTTATTAAATTGTTCTTTTAAAAAAAGAGTGAAGAACAAGTAAATTTAATCATGTCTTTATTTGATTGCAGGTTGAGGAGTCATGCACCTTATCCTACTAGAAAATCAGTTATCTAACCCCGTTGACCTAGAAGAGGAAAGGTTAGATTAAATTCTGTACATATCCTTTCCTTGAAATTACATTTGATGGATTCGTCTCACCGATCAAAATCCACTCAATTGTTTTAGGAAGAGATGAATCAATGAAAGGTCGTTTTATATAATTGAGTAAATCTCTATTGGCCAACTAGTCTGTCAATCAATTCGACAAACATATGTTTTTTTAAGAAAACAACAGATCTGTCCAGTAATGAGATTCTTAAAAATCTTCGAGTTTAGGGTACACACATTTCTTTTTATATGCAATTGCTTTATAAGCAAGTCAGTACTCGCCATGACAAAATCTTAAGCAAATCCAGTACTGGATAGAGGAATGCTAAGCAATTTGAAAATTTTTGTGCTTATCGAATTGGACATGGAAATCGTGCAGCAGTTATAGAGAAGTAGGTTACCGTGGATATTAGTACCCCGGCACACATTTGTATGCAAGATACCATTGACAATTGTTGTACCAAAACTTCTGAGATAGTATTATAAGAAACAAATCTTCAATTATAAAAAGCTAAGCAATTGCTAAGCAATTTTGAGTACTCAAATTTGCCCTCTAGCTAAACAATTTTGAGTACTGAGCTTGAGCTGAAATTGCTTATATAAAAAAATGCGTGTAATGGGTTTTCTTCCACTTGAAAATTGGTATAGACAAGCTAAATGATGTAATTTTTAGGTTTAATATACAGTAGAAGATTAGGCGAGGAATGCTCATTTCATCGATTAAAACCCAACTAAGGTAGAAAAAAAAATACAGTCTTTAAGGTTTTTCTTATGAGGGAACTTTGCTTTGCTATCAGATTGCTTGTTTCTGATGTGTAGCGATAAGGCAAAGGCTTTACGTTAGAGAACTTGGCTTGTGTGTGGTCATCTCTAATACACTTTTTTTTTACAAGAACACGAGCCTCAAATAGACCTCTTTCACAATGACTTAGGATATATTTGAAAGTGAGGCGAGTGATGTGATTCCCTGCTGAGCAAGGATCCTTCATCATACCAACAGTACAACTACAAAACCAATCTATGCGTTGCTAAAAGCAATGCACGCCTTTGGGATTTTGATCCACATGGTATCGAGGATAGTGATGTTCTTAGAAGAGCTATAAAAGAATTGACGTCATTGTAAAAGTGATCTTTTTGCCAAAATTTAAGAACAAGCTACTAAGAACAAACCGAGGCTGACAATTTTTAGCTCAATATAAAGAATTCTACAAAATATGAATGAGCTAATGAGGGTATCATCAATTTCAATTTTTGTTGACCGTTACAGATGACCTCATCGATCACGTGACTTACGAACATTTCACTGAAAGCAACCAGGTTTCATTTCGTTCAGAGGTCAACAGTATTAGTACCTTAAAGTAAATTCTTTGACTGGGAACATTGCAGGATTTTCTAAAAGAAATTCGCTGCCTATAAAGAAGTTTCTTAGCACATGTTTCTAGAGTAGTCTTTGGATGGTACAGAACTTCATTATAACGAACACATAGATACATTTTTTTTTATAATTTAATAAAGCAGCTTACTACACTTTACAACAGGAGCGTCGTTACAACTAAATCAAACTAAAGAAAAAAAACTATTATATAAAGAATCAAAAACTACAGCAAAAAGTTAACAAGAAACAGTTTTAGGTTATTTCAGGCTATACTAAATATGTTTCTGGCATTGAAGTTTCTTGACTTTTTGACCCTATACTCTCTTTTTTCCATAAGAATAATTTTATAAGAAGACAAGCCTCAAATTTGGCAAAATTCAAGAACAAACTGACGCTGACCATTTTTAGCTCAAAATAAGAATTCTGGAAAATAGCCTTAAAACTGAGAAATGATTACAAAACAAGCAGATTGACAGCACAGAGATATGTCAGATGGTCAGGAGAGTCAAATTTGCAACAATTAACACAACTGATAGCAAAATAGGCCTTCAAATCTGTATAAAAGTAAGAAAATATCAGCGTGAAAATAGAGGAATATCCAAGAACAGCCAGCTTCAAACCAATTTTACTGGTTCTTATAAACATAAAAGAGGGCATCTATAGTCTGGGTTTTTTACAACGAGTCTTATGCAAAAGTACGGATGAGCCAAGTTTGATAGATCTACCATGACACAAACGCTTATAGAAACCACATCTTTATCACATAGAAACCCAGAAATAATTGCCTGATCGTGAACAAAGGTGTTTATCCATTAAGTTCACGAGCTGTATCTATCTGGTAGTTGAGTGGAATAACGATTTGTGTGGGAAATTCTCTCTGTAATTTTGTAATCAGTGTAATCAGTGAATGATGCGATAACAGGACCAAACCAATTTTCGTTTATAAGTAGCTATGCGAAATACGCCTGTTTTTGCTTTTTGGTGCGAACCCACTATCATAGCACGGAGAGTTTCATCACGTGACTTTTGACGTCATGAATAGTGTGGAAATTGCACCTTTAATTAGGACTTGAAGACACTTAGTCAAGATAAATGCCTTTCTTTCCATTTTTGCATTTGATCTCAAAATCTGACGGCAAATCTACCAGAATTAAACAAATTTACCCTTAACTGTCATCTATTTTAGAATAAATCACACAGTGGTGTGATTTCACCCTAAAAGCGAAAGCTACACGAGGTTTGTGCTTAGCAGAAGCCTGAGATTGTGACCGCAAAGCATTGATGTTGACCTAGAGTTGATTGTGACAGAAGTTAAGATAGGGGTGTCAATGAACTTTCAATAATATTGTATGAAACATGAATTTTTTTCAATAAATTCACGATAGAACAGTCGATGAAGTCATTGATGAAATCTAGAATCACGCAATATTTCTTTCAACGAAGAGCACAGAAGTGCAACTCGTCTTTCCAGGCAAATTGTTCTTCCCATGCACTTTTTTCAGTAAGCAACTCGTCAATAAACAACCAGTGCTGGAATGACCAAAACAATAAGCAACTCCAGCAGATCTCGCTGAAATGAATTAAGCAACTAAGCACTTTAGCAAATTTGCTTAACCTTACCTTACTTGATCGCACAATGTTTCTCTATCAAAAGAAGCATATGAGGTACTTTAAAGGTTTCCTTGTATGTACACCATCAATTCCAAGGGTTAGGGGTACAGGGAAATGTCTATATTTTTTTTCCAAACGTTGAGCCACTCTTGAGCAATTTTGAGGGCTGAAAATCCTTAATATTTGAGCAACTTTGAGTGCTGCGACCAAAGTCTAGTTACTTGTTGAAAAAATTCCATCTGTCCCTTATTTCAAACAGGCGTTTTTGTCTGGTCACTTGCTGATGAACAGGTGTGTATGCACTGCTACAGACATGTACCAAGAGTGGGTTCGTTTTCCCACAACCAGTTTGGCTGAGAACTTGAGGTTTGGCGTACCACAGACCACTTTTTCGACCAACGAGAGAATTACAGCTATTCCAAATATCTTTCGAGCCCCAAAAAATCATAGGTTCTTAGCAATTCACGACATTGAAAGAAGATATTTGATAGTCCTTACACCATTGAGTGCACGCTTTCTAAACTATGACAAAATTTCAAAATGCTAATATGACAAAATATGATAATTAGCTACCCACCCCGCCCTTAAAAAACCTTTACCGAGGTTAAAAACAGAACAAATAGCTTAAGTTGGTTTTTCTTGCCGATTTGAAAGGGTTTAATTTCTTGGATAGTAAGAATAAACATCTTGTTTCCTTGCCTTATAATCTGTATGCTTCTTTTACACAAAAAATAAATATCTTTTGTCACATCTTTTGTCTACCTCACCGTTAAAACTATTCCGCATAAAAAACCAGCTTAGGGCTCCTAACTAAATTATAGTACAGGTCTTTAAGGGATTTTGGATGTTGTAGAATGTAATAATGAAAACTTTAACTTAACTTAAACCTTAGCACTCTATATAGAAACAATCTGCTTTCTTTTTTACTGATGGTACCCCTCCATATCTCTGCAGTAGTTGATGGTATCCCTCCACAGCACTGATTGTATCTCCCCTGCAGTACCTATGGTATCCCTCGACAGTACTGAACATCCTTCTTAGTTCTGGATGGTATCACTTCACCGTATTGATTGTATCCCTCCATATTACTGAAAATCCTCTGCAATACTGGATGGTATCACTAATGATACCTCAATCCTCCATTACTGAATATCTTCCACAGTACTGATCATCCTCTTAAATATTGGATGATATCCCTCCACAGTACTGATGGTAGATCCCCACAGTAGTGAACATCTTTCAATATACTAGATGTAATTTCCCACAGTACTGACGATATCCCCTTCCCGCACTACAGAACACCGCCCACAGTAGCTACTAAACAGACGGCCCCAGGGTGACTATTTAACAAAATTATTGGCACACACTACCTTTGGCATGTTGTTGTGTCTTACCAGAAGTAAGAACCGACGGCATTATGCAGACTTACACGATCAACATAAAATCGCTTGACTCGTATGTTTAAGAGATTTTATTCAAGAAGTATACAAGCATTCAAAATTTGTAAATTCTTGCAAAAATAGATCTCTTGAAACTTTACTACAATAATATTGCAACATAAATAACGATTTAAATGAAAGAAAAACAATTTTGCTACATACATATATGTTTTTGTCATTGTCTTACCCCTACAAAATATCAAATTTAATCTCTAATGGAAACTTATCTTTTCCCAGGAAGAACTTATCAACCAACTAAACCAAACGAAACTGAAACGAAGGAAGGTAAATATTTTGTTTCTGGTTTTAAGATATCTCCTTTACTCGTATTATTTTATCTACATGTTAGAATTGCAAGGAACAACCGAGAACAAATCAGCTGATTCTGGCACAAAGCTTCAACTATATACAAGCCATCACAAACATTTCACCCTCCCTCTTACCCCAAAAGGTTACTTTTGAGTTTGAGACCAAGTTTTTTAACCCAAACTACCTCACGAACTGCAAATTAAAATATTGTTGTATAGGAAAAAGGAAAAGTGTTGCGTCGTGTTGAAACATCAATACAGTGCTCCAACAAGTGTGGCAAGCACTGCACCTGTCTACTCTTTCCAGGGACGGGGGAACCGGGAAACTAGAGGAGCGTGCACCCCAAGATTTCACAAAAAATTGCCAGTGCCATTTTTACTTTCGGAACGTCTGACTCTTCCTTAAAAGTGCCTTTGAAGCGTCGTGCTCCCCCAAAGTTTGAAACACTTCCTGCCTCCCCGACTCTTTCATTCGCAAACGTTATGCCTCTCAAAGAATCACTCATCAGACATATAATCAAAGAACTCAAAATATGGACTTTCCTTTCTTTTCAATTAGTAACAAGCCCTGCGTTGTTGGATTTCTTTCTGCAAAAAAGGTTTAAAAAAGACTATGAACTCTCTTGGATAGCTTTACTAGTTACCTCTTGCAGGAAGCATGCAAATAAACGTATAGGTCGTAAAAGGGGGCCCTGACTCCCCTGTTCCCTCAGATAATAATGATTTGTTCCCTTGAGTTCTAGGCAATTTCCAATGTGTCCCCTGAACAATAAGTGCAAAATGTTCCCTTGTCCCCCTAACTTCATTCAAATAGTCCCTGTTCCCTAAGCCATTTTTGGCTTGTTCCCATGTTTCCCGGAACCCCTATACCATCCTCGTAAACAGTTTGGGGTAGGGATAGGTAGCTAGTCAGTGCTTTAAGCCAAATGTTAAGCAACAGCGAGGGTCTGGACCCAAAGTCCAGGTGCTCACTGGAATATTGAAAGTGTAAATTACCTCAAATTCGTCAGAAGTTGCACAAAATGATATTTTGGTTATTGCAAGCTGATGCTATGATCAAGAAGAGAGTTGGAAGAACATTGCAAAACTCAAAAACCAATTTTGGGAACAACAAGGTTTTTTTCAACCATGCAACAACAAAGAAAACAATAGCGTTTTGTTTAAACCAATGAGATATTGAATTGGATTTGTTGCATAATTTCCAACAGCGCTGATTCATCGTTTTCGACTGAGAACACCTCGGTGCTTGTAGCTAAACAGAGTTCAATGTCTCAGGTACCTGATAAGGTTTTCATGAAGTTCTTTATAGAGATATCAGTCAATATACATGTGTACATATTACTGTACTTCACCACTAATAAAACCTAGGAAATGGGGTTTCTTACTGCTTCTGTCGTCAAATATTTAGTGGGGCTCTCTCTATGCATTTGTAACTATAACAAGATACACACTAGAAAGGAAAGAAAACCATTTTGGCATTTCACGCTACAAGGAACCTCGAAACGGAGCAAATGTTTTGCCATTATAGAGGGCTGCAGTGATTTGCACTGTCTAAAACATTGTCTAGATAGTGCACGATGTCTTTAACGAGATTTTGTTTCGTTATTGGTACACTTTACAATGCTGCATTCCAAAAAGCAGTAGGAATGAGTCCCTGCCACTTTGCAGCATTTAACTTATTGCATCTTTACTAAACGTAAAGGTAAAGCTACGTTATCTCTCTTTACTGCAAGACAAAGCGTGGAAATCATTCGCATCTTCGATGCCTTGTTTTGCAGAAAATGGGGTTGGGTCAACTCTCCTGAGGTGAAATTGGTCGAAATAGGGCACGGGGTGAAAAGGTAGAAGTTTTCAAAAGTTGGCTTTGTCATTTTTCAAAAGAGTTAAAAAAACATCTGTGAAACTACCTACCGAACTAAAGCCAAAGGAAAGTGTTACGGACTTTAGTGAAGATGCATTATTTTGCAACTAGCTACCTATATTTCTACGGGTAACCCACTTCCCTAAAATGCGTATAATTTACCCTCCTTTTCGTGCAGTTTGCTTGTCATACGATTCAACATTACATTCCAGTGCCCCTTTCAAAAGATTCTCTTTAATCTATAAATTATTGCATCTACTTCTACATTACCTAAATCGCAGTTCCATAGCTCGGGTCGTAAATTCTAGCGTTCTCCGTGGAGCTCCAACTCTGCGTGTCTGAAAACTGCGAGCCCTTGTAACAATCGTACGGTGGACTGCTGTGGTATGAGTAAGGCACGGGACTGGTGTCCTGCTGGGTATAGGTGTAGGGTAGTTGGTAATACGACGACGTAGGGCTCTGCGTATCGCTGCTAACCGACCCGCTACTGCCTTGATAACCGTACGAATGTCCCGTCCACTCCTGGCTTTGCGAGGACGTTATCGGCGTTTGGTATGCAAATGGGTACTGCAAGTTGGGGGAGTGTCTCATGCTCGGGTCTTGCACAGACCAGCCGTGGATGTGGTTGAAGTAGTTGACCAGTCTTGGATCGCAGTTGTAGTAGCTGTTCTGGAAGGGGTAGGCGCTTGCCTGCTTGTAAGGTCTCTTCATGCGTCGTCTGCGTCTGTAGTTGCCATCCTCGAACATGTATTCACAGGATGGGTCTAGTGTCCAGTAGTTGCCTTTACGCTCGCCACCTCCTTCCCGAGGTATCTTCAGGAAGCATTCGTTTAGAGACAAGTTGTGTCGTATAGAATTCTGCCAGCCCTTCTTGTTCTTCTCGTAATATGGAAATCTGTCAATAATGAACTGATAAATCTGGCTCAAGGTCAGCCTTCGATCCTTCGCATCTTTGATCGCCATCGCGATGAGAGCGACATAGGAGAAGGGAGGCTTCGAGCTCGCCTTGTCCTTTTCGTCTTCATCTTTACACGAGTTGGAAAGTTCTTCATTTTTGACGTCGTTTACACTCGAGCATGTCTTGCCTTCGTCTGTTGTGATTAGTTCATTATTGAAGTTATTATCAGGAATGTCAAATGAGGACTCGTTTGAAAAAGTTTGTTGATCAATACCTCTATTCATTTTGTGTCTTGTTTTCAGCAAAATATTGATGTTACTCCACCTCTAGCGAAAACAGTTCTAGAATGCACGAATAACTGTCTTTTATCCGCTATAACGTATATGCGCGAGTATTTCGCTTTTCTTGATAGCCCCCGTCACTTCATACAAATCTATGAATTTCCGGGGGAGATAAAATCAGTGAATACGACTTTTCATATCTCCCCCGTTCTTTCATACAAACCACTGGAATTTCGGGGAGTTGATGATTCAACAATTTGACTATGTGTCAATCATAAATCAAATAGAATGTCAAAGCCCCCGTCATTTCGTATCAAATCAACGAATCCAGGGAGTTCGACAATGGAGAAAACCTTTTATTCTATGTTGCCCCCGTCTTTATTGACGAACGCAATAAATTCCGGGGATATATACAATTTAATGACTCGACTTAGGGGGTCCTAATCAGATCCATAAACTACTGTTTACAGTTACGATAAATCTCCTGTACAAAGGATGTATTGGTAAATTTCCGTTAGGTTTTTATTGAAGTATTTTTCGATTTATTGTAAACATGAAATCGTGGTTATCTTTGTTCCATGCGAATTGAAAACCTATTTTTTTGCACTAATGAATTCTTAAAAACTCATCAGCTTCGGCTCTAAACATTAAATTCATCTTAGCTAAGTCAAGGAAATGATGAGTAGCTCCTGGAGGAAATCGGCTTTTGTACAAACTTCTACAACTTTTCAATCAGCAACTGGTCCATAAAAAATAATTTCTAGATAGTTGGTATTTATTCATTTATTCATTTAAGATAGGGATGAGGAGTGTCAACTATATTTAAGTAACCAGGCAAATATTTCGAGCAATTGATTGAGAATAACCTTCAGTTTCCTCTATTCCTTGGCTCAAGTTTGCTCAGAATAAGATTATTGTTGGTATCCCTCTACAGTATGGGATAATATCCTTCAACAGTATTGATAGTATCTCTTTACAGTTCTGCACAGACGGTCCCTAGGTTGTTAAAGTTGAATTTTCCCACACACTAAAAATATGCATTATTTTCTTTTCTTAAGGACATACACTTTTTTTTCATCATAAGAACACACTTTGTAAGGAAACCGAGGCTTGATTTACGATTGAGGATTGGGGGAAAAAGCCTATTACTTAGAAAAGTAGGAAAAATAAGAACATCTGAGCCTCGCCCAATATTATCTTGTTCTTATAAAAAAAGAGTGAGCTTGATAGAGACTCATTGTTCGAAAAAGAAGTACATCTGTGTCTCTCCTGTGCCAGGAACAACTGCTTACTTGCAGAACTAGAGTTAAATGCTTTAACAACCACAGGAGGGTCAAATGGAAATTCTTTTGGTGCAAGGGACTCAAACAAGAAGGATGGGCAAGCGAGATTTGCATACTTTGCCAATTATAACTTTTTACGAATGTCCGTAATGAACTGTGAATTCCCCCGGCCTAGTCAAGAGATATTGGGGCGTTATTGACTTTTATATTCTTTCTTCCAGAATGTCCAGCCTACTCAGTTCAACGGAAGAAGCTCACTGAAGCATGTAATTCTCAGTCCCATAACTTTGCCCTGCTACCTCAGCAGCTAAAATTTATTTTCATGTTGACTAATGAGAACCCAGCTCAATTGAGGGCAGTTGCCACTTTCATCAAACTAGCATTAGCTGTTCAAACTTAACAATTATTTTTCATATTGACCATTGTTTGTAGTTGTAGAAGAAGTAGACCAGACGACGCTCTGTAATTGTATCATAGCTAGTTCATTGTAATGAAATGAATTAAGATATATCGAGAAACGCTAACTTTTTCCAATATGGTAATCGGGAAAACCTTCCACATTGTAATCGTATTTCATTGAGTCCCATCGTGAACACACAGAAACAGCATACCAGATATTGCAAAAGTGCACTGGGTGTCAACACTCAATGTAGTAACCTAGAGCGAATTATGAAGGCTACCGCTTAAACCCTCTATATACAAACACATGCATGTTTATTACCATTGTCTCCCTACCATAGAGGGGGATACGTTGCTAACAAATGCTTTCAAGGAAAGTGCACAACTCGACTCTCAGGGCTTTGGATGGCTATCCACTATTAAAATTTTGATCAAGTCCCTCGGCATCTATAATGATAGAACTAGGATTGTCAGCGTGAAGTCCAAAGCTTTCAAATGGTTTATTAGTAAACTTATTGCTAACAATTTCGAACGATATTGGAAACTATTGTTTCATCTAGTGTAGGAAGCAGCGATCGAGGAGGTAATAAACTTACAAATTCTCTCACAAATTGATCAAAAGCTGCTTCCATGCAGAACCTTACTTAAATCTACAAGGTAAAAATTCACGTCAAATTTTGGCCAAATTCCGTCGTAAGTTCTACAATCTGCAATGCATAGAAAATGAAAAACATTTTATATTTGATTGCAGTACCTACATATCTTGGGCCTCGTGAAAAGCTTTTGCAATTTTTAAGAATAAAAGTTCCAGATTTCGCTAAACTAAAATTGATGAGAACTTTGTCTTTATGGTGTCTGCTGAGGATCTTAGTTTGTAAAAAGAGATGTGTGCTTTCCTGAGAAACGCTTTTTCCGGACCTATGATTGAAGGGATTTGATGAATAGGCCGTTTTCAGCATTGCGTATCGTTTTTCTTCAGAGTCCAGAAATGTCTCAATCCTCCTGTGCGATTTGCAACGATTAAGGGCGAATCGTGACGATTTTAAACGAACAAAGGCGAGGATTTGCTATTCTAGCCTTTTGCCTTTTAAAAACTTGATAATCTTGATCTCCCACCATGAACTGTCCACTATTTCCCGACATACATGTGACGTCATTGCTGCTTACTATTCACCAGACCCCTAAAATTATCAAATCTCGTCTCATATCCCTGAATCCTGTTCACTTTTAGTCCACTTTACCCTTTTTGCGCAAAAACATGTTTTCTGAAGGCGATAAGAATTGATGAAAATTATCTGTTTAATTCGGACAATGAGGACATATGTGTAGAAAATGACATTGGAAAGAGCGTGAGAAACGCGGACGGTGGTATAGTGTAGAGAAGGAAGATGAAAAGAGTTTCGATTAGCCCAGCTCCCATTAACTTGTTTTGAACCTTTTCATTGATAGCGCTGGAACATAATCTGATTACGCGAATCGCTGTAAATTCACAAGAATCCACTGCCCAACCATTTATCAAACCTATGCGTGGGAATAACGTGCTGGTCGCTGACCAATTCATTGATAACACCAATCATTTGACTGGGCTCATCAAAAATACTCCTCTCTCCAGACCGCAAGCCAATGGCCTAAATTGAACTGAAACTTTCAGGCTTTGTACCGTTTTGAAAGGAGCAATTTCCACAACAACGACCTGCGATAAAGAAAGAGCGCAAGCTGTAATCCGTGGGAATTTTGTTCGTTTCACTGTATTGACATAACAAGAGCATAAAAGATATCGACGTTTCGATAATAACAGGCCAGCGAGGGGGTCGAAATTTGTTACTGTTCGCCTTTCAAATCGGCACATCGTCAGCAGCCAATTGGTTTTCAAATGCTATTGTATCCAATGGTAACTGCTACAAAGTTTTCACTGGGTGCGGTTTTTTAGGCTTTTTTCAAAGGGAACCAGGCCTGGGAACGCCTCTGCCTTGTGATTTTCAGATGCTATGTTTGGAGAATTTCATCACAGTATTTTTCACTGTTCTTGGTCCACTTTCGTAAACAAGGTTCCTAACATCAAAATGGGGTACACTTTTCTTTTTCAATAAGCAACAGGTACATAAGCAACAAATTCTGTATTGAGGTGATTGTTCTCTGCAAAAAAGACATTTAATGAAGGTAATGACTTTGTGAAGACAGCTGATACAAGCTCCTACTTTCCAGGAACGTGCAGATGAACAGGTTTTGCGGAAGCCTCTGTAGAAGCCTTTTATTTCCTGCAGAATGTCAAGCAAGTGAGAGCCTATGCTCCTTAAAAGTTTACTCCTTTTCTAAACTTTGAAAACTGTTTTTCAATATCAAGCCTCAAGCGTCATATGAGCCCCCAAGGATCCCCCAGGGAAGCGGGTTACCTTTTTGTAAATTCGTTCATTCCAAAAACTTGCTTGCTTGCAGCAGATGAAGATGCAGTGCCGAATCTTTATGAAGGCTACTGTAAAGAACCGCAACTAGAAACTTGAGCATTAAAAATTTGTGCGAAATTTACGCCAAATAACCCTTAATAGAATTTTTAGTAATTAAAGCAGATGATGAAAGTATTCTCTTGTTTTATTTGGCAATTTGCTTTAATTTATGATCACATGCAGTGGCGTCGCCAGGCCAAATATACTGGGGAGGACAGAGAGCTACTAGGGGGCTGGCTCCCGGAAAATTGTTTTCGACCACGCCCTTCAAAAGCTCGGAGAATGTAGGCGACGCCCTTTCTGCAAAAAATGACTAGCAAACTAATGACAACCACATTTCTATATAACAACAAACTATGTTTCGTCACTTCTGTGGTCTTGCTTTACTTGTCTTTCATCAAAGGGCCTAGGGTGCCTTACCCCCTCCCCCATTCAATTTTTATCAAAGGATTTTAGCGAATTAGAAAATCAACCTCTTGGAAAACTAGGGTGGATTCGTCCACCCCGTGGCGACGCCACTGATCTCATGCCATTTTTCAGGGGGTTGGTACTACGAAAGGAGAATCGCCAGAACTTTACTAAGGGAAGGGAGAATCGAGAAGGAGGGAGAAACTATAAATATTGCATTAGGGAAAAGAAAAACTGTATTTTTCCACTAGGGAAAGGAGAAATTGACATCAATTGAAGGAGAGAGGGGAGATTTAGACTCTAGTTCCACCCCCTGAATTTTGTACCACAAGTGAGCAACAACAAATTAACAGATTGAGCAACTACAACAACAATTTCACATGGACATGGAGGCAAAATGGCCGCCAACTTGCGAAAGTTATCGTCCATTTCAAAGAGCATTTTTGCATGTTCTGAATTTGTTAGATGCAGAGGAATTTCCCAGCAAGCTCTCAACCTTAGAAAAAACGCTTCTGGAACCGAAAAAACATCAGGACGAAAGAAATTGTGAGTAGATTTTTAGTTCAAAATTCTAGGCTAATAAAACTGGATAATTGCTAAATGCTAGTCCTTTTTTTGAAATGGCTCTTTATAAAGCGTGCATTAAGGTTAGGAATTCCTCAGAAATATACTTTATTGGTTTATTTAACCCTACCTGAGTTTTAAACCCTTTTTCCTACTCTTACTCCCCACAATCGAACCATTTACAGGCCTCCAATTCCAATTACGGTGGTGTAGCCTAGTGGTTAAGGCGCTGGATTTCTAATCCTTGAAGGGTAACCTTTGTGGGTTCGAATCCACGAACGGTCGGAATCATGAACTACAAGCTGTCAGCCAACTCAGCTGTCCATCCTTCCGAGGTCGGTAAATGAGTACCCAGGATATTCGTTGTAGAGTATTAATTCTGGGGGCACAAGCTGCAGGTCCACATCAGCTGTAGAGCTTCCAGAAACCCTGACCTGCGTTAACAAATAAATATGCTTGCTTGCTTGCTCCAAGGTGCTAGTTTTGGGCTATAATGCCAGGGAAAAAGTGAGTGCACTGGGTATTATATTATCAATAGAATTGATGTGTGAGTGAGTTGAAAGTAATTTAAGCGTGGTTGTATTCCATGTTAATTCCATGCTGAGCATTATGCCAAGTATGCTGAGAAAACAAAATAGACCACATTCAATGTTTACATTTTTGGACAGGCAAATTATATTCTTTTGAAATGCAAAATAGGACCACAATAAAAATTTCCACCTTTTGACAATTAATTCAATGCCAATTGTTCAGTAAACAAAAAAATCAACAGGCGTAAAATGTAAACACTGAAAGTGGTCTATAACCTTTTATTCTCAGGCAAGTTCCACGCCAAAGATCTCCAGACCCAAGTGCATAAAATGCAGACTGAGACATTAGAAGCCTTGAATCGTCTGCAAAGGATAGCAGAACTTGACAAGGCTTCACTTGTTTGCAATGACTCGTAATCTGATATTACCTACCTATTGTTGTTTGGTTTAACTGGCTCGTGCAAGTGTCACGCCATGCAGAGAAGATTTTCATCACAGCTGTTACACCAATTTTGGTTGCGTTTAACTTAGATTTCCACAAATGTTTGTCAAAACAGACCTTGCACATCGATTTCTTAATAACAAATTTTAGGTATTCAGTAATAACCAAATTTTTAAAACTAAT
Organism: Pelagia noctiluca; assembly: GCA_963924455.1. NCBI lineage: Eukaryota > Metazoa > Cnidaria > Scyphozoa > Semaeostomeae > Pelagiidae > Pelagia > Pelagia noctiluca. Next base: position 12,352,622 of record OZ004327.1, on the reverse strand, counting down.
TATCATTAAATAGATTCGAAATAGCTAACCCGCCTGTTTAAATGCCATTTTATTTCTTTTACTAACACAAAATAGAAAATGTAATAAGATATCTTTACAGGAATTTTGAAAATTGAATGAATTGATAAAAATGAATACAGATCTCCTATAAGCCTATTCAAACTAAAAGATGAAAAGTGAAAACAAACATCAATCTTCAGTAATCTACAAAGTGCTCTTGCAGTGAATCCAATATTAAAGATACACAAAGACCCACATCAGGATATTGAGCATACTTCACAACCGGCACAGCATTCAAAAGAAAACCAAAATCACGCATTTACCTGGATGATCATTCATATAGAGCAATCCCTTTTCAAACAGAGGATAAAAGAAGGTCTGTTAATATCACGCTTCAAACCAACTTTGAAGAAACAGTAAAATACTTTGTTGCAAATCTCTATTTCTCTGGGATAGTAACGTAAATACATTAGATGCCTGGTTTTTGTATGCTTTTACACATTGAAAATGACTTTGTACTCGAAAGCGCTCTGTATATATTTCTATCAACATTTAATTTTTAAATTCCTGTAAATATGTTCTATCAATTTTTGAAGCATTATGTCTAGAAAAAATAAAATCATAGTAACTAAATACATATGGGACTAAATAACTAAATAAATCAAACTAAATACATATGGGAACTGAAAGACAAGAACAAAGACTACAACATACAATGGACTATCATCACCTCTGCCAAAGCCTACAACAACATTTCGAAACGGTGTGACTTATGTTTGACTGAGAAATTACATATTATGAAAGGAAACAAAGACTCACTACTAAACAAAAGATCTGAGATGATATCCAAATGCCGACATGAAAACAAGTTTTACCTAATGAACAATAGAACGCTAAGTAATTAAATAACAATAGGACGCTGAGTAATGGGACGCTAATTAAGTAATTAACCTAGATGTAAATATAGTATCTATTGTATTAAATTTATCACCTCTTGTAAATAAGTACGGCTGTAATTCGGAATTCTTCATTTGTATAGTCTGTCTGACGAGTGCGCAAGCACGAAACTCGGAGTCACAGAAGAACATGTCTGTTTTTTAATGTGTTCATTCTACTTTATGATTGCTCTATACTTAGGTATATCGAGCACTATAGCCAGGATAGGCACTCTCTTCTCGAGTTAGATGTAAATGCTCCTTTCTAAGTCGAGCACTCTTGCCGAAAACTGAAGCGCCGAAAATGGAACGGACAAGGTTCAACTATTCAATGAAGAACATCCCGATACCGCCCAGGAATACCTATTTAAAGAAATTAATTGAGAAAACAGAGAATGTAATCAAACGCATGAGATGGAAAGCCTTCTTCTTCGAAAAACAAAACAAAGACGACCAACCCAACAATAATCATAACGAAAATTTTGGATTTAAATCAAGAAAATGCCCACCACAAAATGAAGACCTGGCCCCCTTTGAATACGACCTACTCGACATGATCAAGCACATACAGTTCAAGAACACGCACGACGATTTTCAAGACCAACTACGCAAAGACATAAACAGAATCAACAACTCATCAAAAGCCTTCATCCCCGCTGACAAAACAACCAACTACTACGAACTGGACAGGAAACAGCACGACAAGCTACTGGAAAACAACATAACTGCGACTTACAAGAAAGCAAACGAAAGCACCATCCACGAAATCAACAACGAAGCCCGGAACATCGCCACTGACCTCAACATCCACGACAGAGCTGAACGCATGGCAGAACGACAAGCATTCATCACCCTCAAAGACCACAAGGAAAATTTCGAAAACAACCCAAAATGCAGATTAATCAACCCAGCAAAAAGCGAAATAGGCCGCATAAGCAAACAAATCTTAGAAAAAATCAACACGACAATAAGAAACACAACATCCCTCAACCAATGGAAAAATTCACTGTCCGTCATCAACTGGTTCAACAATGTACAAGACAAACAACAGCACACATTCATCATCTTCGACATTGAAAACTTCTACCCATCCATCACAGAGGACCTCCTCCAGAACGCACTATCATTCGCCAAGACATACTGTACAATCACTGACAAGGATACCAACATCATCATGCACGCCCGCAAATCACTACTCTTCAACAACGGAACCACATGGATCAAAAAGGACAGCAACTTATTTGACGTAACGATGGGAAGCTTCGACGGTGCAGAAATTTGTGAGCTCGTTGGCCTCTTCATCCTCAACAAACTAGCAACGACATACGGAAAGGATAATATAGGACTATACAGAGACGACGGACTCGCCATTTTCAAAAACATCTCAGGACCCCAAGCAGACAGAATTAGGAAGGACATAACGAAGCACTTCAAACAGTACGGCCTCAACATCACCATACAGACCAACCTCAAGATAGTCAACTACCTGGACGTCACATTCAACCTCACAAACGAATCATACTACCCCTACCGAAAACCAAATAATCAACCACTCTACATCAACACGAAGTCAAATCATCCACCCAACATAATCAAACAGCTCCCTGCCGCCATCAACCGTAGAATCTCTGACATTTCCTGCAACGAAACTGAATTTAACAAAGCAAAGCCCATCTACGAACACGCCCTGAAGTCCAGCAGATACGACCTTTATGATTGCTCTATACTTAGGTATATCGAGCACTATAGCCAGGATAGGCACTCTCTTCTCGAGTTAGATAAAATCATAGTATAGTTTTCTAGATATCATGCTGGCATAAGGTGGAAATTAGGCTCAAGCTTTCTCTCAGATATTCCAAACAAATGAAGATGATAATTTCATTTATCAGCATAATAGACTGTTTCCCAAACCCTTGCCTCAACAAAATGAGTGGCTGCATCCCGAAGTGTGCATTTCTTTCAGGCTTACTTAAGGTGTTCTTTGAGTAGCTGAAAGGAATGGATGCTTTGAGATTTAGGTACAGGCTGCAGTACCAGGCTTTAACCCCCTCCGTCCCCCAATAATTTCCAAAATACAATACAATGTGTATGGTAGTATTCAGATGAAATGGGTGTGGTCCATTGTTCTTTTGTTTAAGCCCCCCAATCAAAGATATGCTCCGTAGCTTGTGTATAGCTACACATTCAGTCAAGGCTATTCTTTCCAAAACATATTTCAAAAGAATTTACATTTTGAAGTATGAATTAGAATTGACTGTCGTGTACTGAATAATCACAGCTTGCTTTCTCTTATTACAGAATAGATGACTTCAAAAAGGGAAATTTCGCTGACATAAAAGGTACAACTCCTATATTATTCATTATTCACTCACTTGATTCATCTCCTTTGCACATCTTTCATCACTCGACAAGTATAAGCTCCAAATTACATGTTTTTTCCAAAAATATTTTTCCAGAAGTTATGGTTAAAGCTTAACAGTTTGGTCTATTGGAACATTTTTCATAAATTTTCTGGTTTTTTGTTTCAATGTGTTCCTGTTGACACCTTTTGGTCCTAAAATTTGGAAATTTGACCTATGAATAAGAAAGTGTGGTCTTGATATTGTTTCCTCTATAATGGAAGCATTACTTCGTTTATATAATCATGATTTTGTTGTGATGTTATGTTTATGAATTTCAAATAGTGTTAAAGATAGTTGCAAATATAAAATACCTTAAAAGCTCTGATAAACCTCCCTTCTTTTTAAGCCCCCTTTCTTCATGCAAGAAAGACTACAATGTGTAATGTGATGATGAGTTAGAGATAGCTAATGGATATATCCCATCAAAATTGCAAATTTCTAACTTTACATGCTTGAGAGTGAAGAATTTCTTCTCCATCTTAAGAAAGCACCCGCTTTGATAAGCCCCCCTCTAGAACCCCATTAATTAAATAAATTAAATATGCCCCCGTGGGCCTCATAGAACTTTTATAGTAATTGCTCCTGCAAGTATGGAAGGTATTAGAAGATATCGGAGTTATTTTAACCCCTGTTGAAGACATTTGATTTATGTAACTAATCAGTCTTGTGCTTTGTATTTTGCTCTCATTGTTGCTGTGTTTGTTTTGTTTCATGTGCCTTCGGAAGCTATATTAACTTCCCTTGCCCCTGTTAGAAATAAGAACTTGGGCCTTTCGCTGGTTAGAAAAATTACTCACCTACCTTCTAATGTAGCATTCATCATGCTTATCCCGTTTCCTTATAAAACCAAGTCTACATATTTGCTGCAATCACCCATACTGATGGGAAGTGGATGCTTTTTCAGGGTCTCGGTCATACCTTAATGGAGAGGCTGTCATTTTAAGGGAAGCTCCTAAATTAAGCTTGCAAGATCTTAAGCTTGATTGAGATTTTGGTAGAGGTTTGCTTGATAGAGATCATGTATGATATTTTGCGTTCCTTCAGAATACCAAAGAACTGGAGGAAAACGATTTATGGCACCAACTAGCCTTATAGAGAAAAAGGTAAGTGTGCCTTTTTCTAACACAATTCAATATTTTGGCTGATTTAATGTAATTTTGGAGAATGAAAGGGAAAGCAAGGCTTAGTTTGTGTAGCCTAGAGTGGTTGGCAAGGCAGCCAAGGGGCTGAATTTTGAATAAACATACTTTTGAAACCATGAACAACCAGCATCAGCCAACTCCGCTGTTCATCCTTTTGAGGTCGGAAATAAGTACCTAGGATATTCTTTCTAGAATATTGATTTTGGGGGCACAAGGTGCAAGTCCACATCAGCTGGTGTTATGCTGCACCACACCTTTGGTAAAAAATACTAGATGTACTTGCTTGAGGCTGGAATAGGGAGTAGCTATCATGCAATTGATTTGCAGTGATTTAAAAACTATTTAACATCATGATCAATGTTTAATACTCTATCATGCGCCAAAGTTGACGCAACACTAGACACCCAGTGCTTTAACAATCAGAAGAGAGCCCTCCCAGGGGTTTCAGAGAACTGGGGAGCTTGGCAAATTATTTCTTGGGAAAAGGGGAGCTACTTTAATAAATTCTAGGAAATAAGGGAAAAAGAATGTGATTTATGGAACTGGGCGGGGGGCTTCAGAAGGTCACATTAATTTTCTGGATCACATGCTTATATTTTGCTTGTTGCTGTTTGAACGTCTTGGGCATTCTTTGTGTATCTTGAGACATATTTTTACTCTCCGCTAATTCTGGCCCTTCTCGGTTTTGAGCTGTAATCTAAACTTGCAGCGAGGTATTATTGATGTTAGATCATCAAAAACTAGTTAACTGAAAGTGTTTTCTTGTCTATCATGTCTCATTCCAAGCTCTAATACTCAGTGAATTATCAAAAAAAGGTTTGAGTTTCAGTTTTTTACTGACATACTGCAGTGGTAAGTGTCCAAAGAAAAGCTTTTGTAGTCATTATGTTTCCTTATTGTTAGACGTTCCTTAATCTGAATTGAATATGAAATAAGTGTACTAGATATTTTTCCTTAAAAAATCTATACTTAAACTAGCCCACAAACGCACTTAAACTGTTTGACTCGCTCAGCTATCAGCACTATAGTCTCATGTAGATAAATTTGCCATTATATATGTGAACGGACTATGAAATAAATATACTATAATATTCATTCTTAAAACATTTGGTAGGAAAGGCTGTTGAGAAATAAACAAGGAGATGCAGGATATTTTAGGCGAATATTCGAATCCTCGCTGTGTAAGAAACAGATCCGGAGAATTCTTTTACAGAAATGTGGGAAAACGAATACTGGAAGAGAAAGATTTCGATTGCAAGGTTTCCACTGAAATCAGAGACACTAAAGGAATAAGTGATTTCTTTAACTGGATCCATGCCGCTTTCTTTAGTCCAATTTCGACATTAACTGCCTGGTAGTATTACTCCGGAAAATGATGATACTCGGATCTGATTGGTTGAAATGTAAAGTGTAGACAAACTTGCGAATTCAATACAACGTTATCTGTCTTTGTTTGGCTAAAGGGATTTTCGACTTTCAAGACGTCATCCATACCGTTATAACTGCTCAAAGGCGCTTAATTTGGAAAAATACAAAACATTTTGCTTTCCCACGCGAAACTTCAACAGCCTTTCACTTTGTCGTTATCTTAAGCTTCTGAGATTTTACGTCTATGTGTGGTAATCTTTGAATGTAATGGCCCTAATATGGTCAAGACCTCCGTTTCCCAGTGCATTGTCACCGTGATGTTTTTTTCATTTAATGGCCTATATTCAAGACCTCCGTTTCCCAGTGCATTGTCACCGTAGTGTTTTTTTCATTTAATGGCCTATATTCAAGACCTTCCTTTCCCAGTGCATTGTCACCGTAGTGTTTTTTTCATTTAATGGCCTATATTCAAGACCTTCCTTTCCCAGTGCATTGTCACCGTAGTGTTTTTTTCATTTAATGGCCTATATTCAAGACCTTCCTTTCCCAGTGTATTGTCATCGTAATGTTTTTTTCATTTTGTAACGTACCTTTTAATCTATTGAGCAAAAACAGACAGACTATCTAGTTGTGAAGTTTCTCTGAAGTTGCAATCAAACACAGACATTTTAGGCCATAACATAACACTCTAGAATCAATGAACTGCATGAGGTCTAAAAAGAGTCGGGGTTCAAGTCACGTGTCTACATTACTACACTAGCTAGGTAAGTAGACACTTCAACTACGCAGGAGTATTTTTCAAGCTCCAGTTTATGCAAGATATCAAACTCTGATACTTAAGGGCCTGTTTATACGGGTAAGATTACTGTACCTGTGAGACCCGGAGGCGTTTCCTGAGAGGCGTAGTTTACCCATCCCGGTAGTGTGGAGTGAAGACTCAACACATAGATTACTTATGCTTTTCGTCTGACACTCAACAGAGTAATACGTCAGAAAGGGAACGAAACAGAAACCTAACTGATTTATATACCCAGATGTGGATCACGGTCAGCCCCCGTCTTGTCTTCTCCTCTAGGAAAATTATTCCATCTATCGGCCAAGATAGTGTGCCTACCACATAAAACAGCCTTGTAGTATATGAATACTCGTGCCGGTGTGATGCCAGGTACGTAGGTCGCACATCTCAGCGGTTATGTGATAGGGTTAAACAACACGTGCCGTCTAGCATACGCAACAAAACTGTGCCGCAACGAGAACAACCATCTCGCGCCTCAAAACCAAAAAGATCACTATAACATGACTCTCCTATAGGTCAACATTTGCTTGAAAACCCAGATTGTGCTAAAGCCTACTGTGAAAATTGCTTTCGAATAATTGGCAGAGCAAGATCTACCTTTCACTTAGCTATTTTGGAATTAGTCTACATAAAAACCAAGGATCCCCTAATGTGTAAACAGAAGGAGTTCGTTTTCGCCTTAGGACTCTTGAAGTAACCTTATTTGTCAGCTCACTGTATCGTGGGTGTTAATTGGTTTTCCTACACCATACCAATCATTCACCTCTTTTCTGATTGGCCTATTTCTATCCATATCTGGGTATATAAATCAGTCAGGTTTCTGTTTTGTTCTCTTTCTGACGTATTACTCTATTGAGTGTCAGACGAAAAGCTTAAGTAATCTATGTGTTCGTTTCATTATGCTTCCGATTTTTCATATAAACGCAAACTGAGATTTCAATGGTATGGTAACGGAGGGTGAAATATCACTTGCCAGCCCCGGGTCTGCCAGGTGAATTAATTTTGCCCATATAAACAGGCCCTGATGATCTCAAGAACTAAGCAATAAAACTCTACGAAGACTAATATGTTCCCCCCTAGGCAAGGATCTATAGATTAGATACAAGTGCTTCATTCTTAAATCAAACATATATCATTATTACTGTAAAAGCTCTATAAAGCCCCCCCTCTATGTCAAGTCCCTTCTCCAATAACCCCTCCCCCCTTTTCCAGCAGAAATTCTAAATAAGCCCTTTGCTCTCTTGAGCCCCCCTATTTTCATACAAGAAAGAATATAGAGTAAAGTGAAATGATTTATTGACAGCTCGTGATGTATTTCATCGTAATTATTGCCAGTTTCTGAGGTCGTATGCTTCAGAGTCAAAATTTTCTACTTTAGTAGCCTTCGTTAGAGGACCCTCTCTTGGACCTTAAAAAAATAAGGGGAGTTCATTTCGGAGGAGTTGAACATTTAGCTTAAATGCCAGAACTAGAAAGGGCCTTTTGAGTGCTTGAATGTTTTACCTACCATCTAACTATGTTGCTGATGACTGTGCAAGCATCGAAATTAAAAGCCACAATGGGGCTACTTATTCAGACTGCAAATTAAAGCTGCTTATCTAGATTGCAAAAACAGCAAATTCATACATTGAGCACTTTGGTGCGCATTTGGACTTCACAGATCGGAAAATGAAGAGGTTGATTGTAGCTCAAGATACACAAAGATTGCTAAAGAAGTTGCAATAGCAACGAGCTAAATATAAGTATGTGATCAAGAGACCTAATGCGTCTATCGTTTGCCCAAGTTTACGAATTGCTGCACAGCCAGAGTGGTGATAACCGAGAGGGCAAATCTGTAGATATAGTTCTTGTATTGAATTCTACGAAATTCTATTTCAGAAAGCTCTGCAATTTCCAGCCATCGTTGCGAATTCGTTATCCGGGAACTGTGTTGATCTGATGAAAGCTTTCTCTGGTAATACAACATTGGTACTCATAGCCATGCGAGGTATTGCACAGGTGGGTTCTGCATCAGATAAGCAAAGCAATAATTTTTAGGGTTAAGATGTAATTTGAATTTTATTTCGCATTTTATCCCTAATTCTGCTTTCACACTGGTAGTTGAACCAGCACAAACTAACCCACGTGTTTGATTAGAAGACTCTGATTAGTCAGTTCGATAATTCGAATGATTTTGATTTTGCTTGATCCGATCTGTACGATTCAAATCAGAGCATGGATGTTCCTGTGTATTTCTTAATCGTTTGGATTAAACATCAATGATTTTCATACCCAATTTTTCTTGACCATGTGTGCACTGGCGTAACGCAGTTTTGTTCGAAAACTAAAGGCCCCGAGCAAAAGGGGTCCCAAACCTTTTTTCATTGTGTGTATTCGACTTTTCTGTGCTTTTAAGGTTATCCCACACCCCACGAAAACCAGTTTTGCTACCACGACAAAGCAATTTGATTCACCCACTTTTGTTTATTCGCTTTTCAAGTTTTATTTCTTAATCAAGCAAGTAAAATCCTTCTAAAAACAAACTTTGACGCTGCACAATGTTTAACGGTGTTTTTTTGGGAATTGGTATGCTTTTAAAAAGTTTTCTTTTTTTAACAAGAGAATGCTCATTTTCGGGCTGGCAATGAATATGCCTCAAACATTTTCCCAGTATTCCGAACCCCCCTTTTCCCCGTACAGCTTACTTAGCTTCTGGCGCTACCCAAGGCTCCAATCATAATTAATTCATTGGGGCCCCGACAGCCTCCGATACGCCACGGAATGGCTGAAGCTAAACCAAATTAACACGATTACAATGCCATGGTTGGAGAAAAACATAAATTTCATTCATGCTTAATTTTTTCTAGCCAATGTGTGATGCATATCGAGAACCATATTGTGATTTTTTCAAGGATGAAAAGAAAGCGAAATGCTTTGAGGTGAGAATATTCCAAAATTGAATTATGGCCTAACTAGGGTATCGAGGTTTTACACATTACAGCCATCTCAAGCCAAAAATTATCTCCATTCTCATTATATATGCATTACTTTTGGATGATACCAGATCCATACATGCATCAATTAGATCCTAAAACAATAGCTTGGAGATCTAGATTGCACCTTTGAACACCATATTGTGTTTCTACTTTGGAGAAGTATTCTGTTCTTGATATTTTCATGCAAGTAATTGAAGTCTTTCATCAGCACAGAACTTTTTTCACTGCGTTTGCGCTTTTCTTCTCCACGCAAGTATTTGATTCATGAAAATCAGAATTGAGACAAGTTTATTTTGCTTTGACTCAATTTGTCGTTAACAGTGAGTTCAGATATTATGTGACGAGTTTAGAGAGTGCAGAGTATGTGTAGTGAGTGTAGGGAGTGTTGGATTGTAGTATGTGTAGTGAGTGTAGGGTAGGGAGGTAATGAGTTTAGGGAGTGTCGATTGAAGATATTGATTAGATTGTATTTATTGGTTCGTGTGATTTTTTTTCAGGTGAACGCAGTTGATTCTTCCTTCTACGGAATGTTTAAAGGTTTCATCAACAGATCATTGGCGAAGCAGATCCCAGTAGAACGACACGTGAGTTTCATTAAAAACCCTATTGTATTGTATCGGTTCGTACATGTCTGTATACGATTGTAAATGTTGGTATCTGTTTGTACATGTTTGAATCTGTTTGAACATGTTTGGATCCGTTTGTACATATTTGTATATGTTTGAACATGTTTGTATCTATCTGTCCATGTTTGTACATGTTGGTGTCTGTTTGTATATGTTTTAATCTGTTTGAACATGTTTGGATCCGTTTGCACATGTTTGAATCTGTTTGAACATGTTTGGATCCGTTTGCACATGTTTGTATCTGTTTGTACATATTTGTCTCTGTCTGTCCACGTTTGTACACGTTGGTATTTGTTTGTACATGTTGTTATCTGTTTGTACATTTTTAAATCTATTTGAAAATGTTCGAATCCATTTGTACATGTTAGTATCTGTCTGTAAAAGTTTGTACATGTTGTTATCTGTTTGTACATTTTTAAATCTATTTGAAAATGTTCGAATCCATTTGTACATGTTAGTATCTGTCTGTACAAGTTTGTACATGTTGTTATCTGTTTGTACATGTTTAAATCTATTTGAAAATGCTCGAATCCATTTTAACATGTTTGTATCTGTCTGTACACGTTTGTACATGTTGTTATCTGTTTGTACATGTTTAAATCTATTCGCACTAGTTTGCTTCTGTTTGTAAATGTTTGAATCTGCTCATGTCTGTATGTGTTTGTATCTGTTTGTACATGTTTGTATCTGTTTGTACATGTTTGTATCTATTTGTGCTAGTTTGCATCTGTTTGTACATGTTTGAATCTGTCTGTGCTAGTTTTTATCTGTTGTAATCTATTTGTGCACATATTTGTACATGTTTGTATCTGTTTGTATCTCTTTGTACATTTTTGTATCTGTTTGTGCTAGTTTGCATCTCTTTTTAAGTATCTATATCTGTTAGCGCTACTTTGTACATGATTGAATCTATTTGTGCACATATTTTTGCGCATTTTTGTATCTGCTTGTACATGTTTGAATCTGTTTGAATAAGTTTGCACATGTTTTAACATGTTTGTACATGTTTGCATCTGTTTTTACATGTTTGTACCTGTTTGTACATGTCTTTACATGTTTGTATCTGTTTGAAATCGTTCGAACATGTTTGCTTCTGTTTGTTATTGCTTGTACATGTTTATTCATGTTGAAATCTGTTTGTACATATTTGTAGGTATCGCAGTTCATTTTAATCAAATTGGGGGGGGGCTTAATAGAGAGAGGGGGCTTGATACTAAAGAGGTGAGCTGAATAGAGCTTCTATGGTAACTGTCTGAAGCTAAGACATTGACAGTCTCATAGCCATCTAGTGATGATCGGCTGGAATAGTCTATCTGGAGAGGTTTTCGCCCTTTTGCCATGTCTGGTGAAGTTGTTTAACGGCAAAGGTTCGTTTCTGCATATGATGAGTGGCGATATTCGTGCGATTCACATTTCTGTCCCGCTGATTTGCTTCCATCTTCTCCTTCAGGACAACTACCTGTGTTATTACGGCTCAACAGCTGGAATTCGGAGTGAAGGCTTCGTTGAAAATGTGGTGGTAGGACACGCCTTTCTTATTGACAGTAACGGCCTGGTGAGATGGCGAGCTTGTGCCAAACCGACTAATGAAGAGATAGAGTCACTTATTGCCTGTTCTCAGAGAATGTTGAAATATCATTAGTTTAAATAGATTTTGTTAATTTGTTTTGTGGTAATTGTTTAACTGTTTCGAGTCATTATTCGACTTTTCTTCTTGTCGACTTTCTTAACAATTTAGGTGTACTTTAGAGGTGATTAAGGAATACAATTTAGGGTACTTCAAAAAGAGGGTAAATAAAGAAAAGTTTTCCCAGGCTTTCCTTCTTTTTCTTCAAATACCTTATCAAATACCTCAAATTTCCTTCCAAATTCATTTCATGATATCTTTCACAGGAACCCGCAGATAAAAAATCGAAGTGCTATGTAAGTAAGTGCCAAGTCGGGTAGCCACAGTTTTGCACTCAAAAACCTAGTTAAATTCAAAAATAAATGGTTTTGGTTCAAATTTGCTAGAAAATAAGGTTTCCAAATAAGCTTCAGATCTAGTAAAGGAGCTAGATTGGGTTGTCTATATCTACAGAATTCATTCTACTCTAGGAGGAAGTTTTCCTCTGAGTGAAAGAACTGTTAAGAATCAAGAGAAATGACAGTTGTTCAACTTAAAAGAAATTTCCTTTCAAAGAGAAATGAACATTCCTTTACTTTTTGAGAGAATAGATGATATTCGGGGATGAGCGAGTGGATTAAACCAAGGGCTTTTTCTTATTCAGATCGCTGTTCGAGTCCTCGTAAGGTAAGGCTTTTTCCTAAGATTCAAATGCTTGGTAAAAATGATACAAAATTAATAGCTCTCTCTTTTAGAAAGCTCGAGTGGCCTGGTTGTTTAAGCCAAGTACTATCGATGGCCGGACCGTAGCTCGATCCTTCGTAAGACCAGACTTTTGATCTCTAAGACTGATAATGTTTTGGTTAAAATGATATGAATTCTGTACCTCTCTCATCAAGATAGCTTGGGCGGCCTAAAGTTATTCAGAACGTAGTTCGAGTCCCACAAAGTTAGACTTTTCATTTATGATATTCATAAAGTTTGGTAAAATGATACAGAGTTAACATTTCTCTCAACAAGAAATCTAGGATGGCCAAGTAGACTGAGACAAGGGCTCTAGTTGCTGAAACCATAGTGCCGTTTCTGGTAAGGTAAGACTCTTGAATTCAAAATTTATATGATTTGGTGAAAACGATACAAAAGTTATACCTCTGATTGAGACAGGTCGTGTGGCCAAGTGGTCTAAGCCAAGACTTTAGATGTTCGGGCTGTAGTTTGAGTCTTCGTATGGTAAGACATTTAATTTTTAAGAATCATGTTTGTTGAAAATAATACAAAAATAATAACTGTCTCTCATCTAGGAAGCTTGGATGGGCGATTGGACTAAGTAGAGAGCTGCTGATGTTCGCAACAGAGTTTGACTCCTCGTAAGGTAAGAATATTCATTTCTAAAATTCATCATATTTGTTAAAAATGATACAAAATTAATACCTCTCCCTTCAAGAAAGCTTGGGTGGCCGAGTGGTGTAAACCAAGGGCTGCAGATGATCAGACCGTTGTTCGAATCCTCTTCCGGCAAGAATTTTGATTTCTACACTATAAATAAAGATGATATCAACTTCAAACCTGATTCTGTCGGCGGCAAGGATGGCAGAGTGGATAGGTCACTCACCTCTGGATAAAAAGGTCGTGGGTTCTAAACCACCTTCAGACCATGTCATGGTTGTAATGGATGAAAAGGAACAACAAGAGGAGGAGAAGCATCAGCAGTTAGAGGAGGATTAGCAGCATCATCAGATTGAGTAGGAGCAACAGAAACTGGAGGCACAGCAGGACGTGCAGTAGCAGCAACTACATCAGCAGTAAGTGGGTAACCTTAATCGTATAATAATTAGAGATAAAGATAAAAGAAAACAAGGGGGGATGCTAGCTTGCGAAGGAAAAAACGAAGGGGGTCTTGCACAAATTTTTGATGAACCTATACAGCTCTATAAGTTCATCAAAAATTTGTGCAAGATCCCCTAGGTTTTTTACTTCGGCCATCAGCATCCCCCTTTGTCTCTTTATTTTTTTATGATTCTTATACGGTAATGTTTACCCAAATTTGCTGCTACTGCGCCTTCCAGTTTCTGCTACTCCTACTGATGCTGCTGCTCCTCCTCCAACACTGCTCCTCATCCTCCAACACTGCTCCTCATCCTCCAACACTGCTCCTCATCCTCCAACACTGCTCCTCATCCTCCAACACTGCTGCTGCTCCTTGCCATCAGGTCTGAAGGTGGTTTAGAACCCACGACCCTTGGTTTAACGGTTGAGTGACCTATCCACTCTGCCATCCTTGCCGCCGACAGAATCAGGTTTGAAGTTGATATCATTTTCATTTAGAGTTTGGAAATCAAAATTCTTACCGGAGTGGGAGTCGAACTCTGATCCAAGTATCTGAAGTCCTTGGCTTACACCACTCGGCCACCCAGGCTTTCTTGAAGAGATAGGTTTTACTTTGTTTTATCTTTACCAAACATTATGAATTTTAGAAATGAAAAATCTTACCTTACGAGGAATCGAACTCCGGTGCGAACATCTGCAGACCTTTGCTTAGTCCACTCAGCCACCCAAGCTTTCTTGATGTGAAAGGTAATACTTTGGTATCACTATTACCAAACATTATGAATGTTAGAAATCAAAAGTCTAACGTTACGAGGAATCGAACTATGGTTCGAATAACAGAAGCCTTTGGCTCATTTCACTCGCCTATTCCCGAATAGCTATAGCCCGATTTACCTAAAAATATTGAAAACGTATTGAAAACGTATTTAAAACGAAATTTCCTTCCATGTGGAAGCACCGTAATTTTTCTTTAAAGTTAAATCACTGTTCAGAATTAAGTACGTTTTCATTTTCAGCGTTTTCAGGTAAACTCGGTTCATGTAAAAACGAAAATGAATTAAAGATATTGATTACTTCGCCACAAGCCATGGCATTGATACTGACTCTTGGATTTAATGGAATGCTCATTAATTCAAACAAAATTTATACGGGACTTACGGAGTGTGTAGCAATGTTTGTGGAATATTCAGTGCTTTCTCCCTCGAATTCCCTTTTACGGTATCAAGAAAACGTTCTTTAGCTTTTCCTTCCCTTGCTTCAAAAGTCCTCCATCTTATCCCAAAATTCTCTTTTTAAATTCTTTTCGTGACATTTTTTTTCAAGAAACCGTACACAAAAACTCGAATTGCTTTATGAGTGCTTTCCAAGGCGTGTGGTTACAGTTTTGTGCTAAAATAACTGGTTTAAATTGAAGATTAAATCGACCAAAAAATAAAAAAATCAATGATGGTTAAATCAATTGAGCATTTGTCCTAGCAATTAAAGCTCTCAGCTTGAACCATTCGGCCATCCCAGCTTGCTTGTTGAGAGGGCAATTACTTTTGTATAATTTTTATCAAACATTATAAATCTTGGAAATCAAAAATCCTTAACTTACGAGGACTCGAACTACGGTTCGAGTAAGTTCCACTCACCTATCCAAGCTTTTTGAATAATAGAGGTATAACTTTTGTATCATTTTCACAAAATATTGTAAATTTTAGAAATTAAAGGGCTTGAAGTATGAAGACTGCAACTACGTTAAAAATAATAAGACCCTTGGCTAAGCCCTTTCGATCATTCAAATTATCTTTTCTTTCTATTCCACGCAGGACTGTACAGGTACCCATACTAGGCAAAGAATCACAAAAAAGGCTCAATCAAAATCAGCAAACGGCTGGAGAAAAGCATGATGGTCAGCCCATGGTTTTTGGTCAAAATTGGACCAAAATAAATGGTTCCAAATCTACCCATAACTCACTCAGGACTTTTCAGGTAGCAATATTTGGCTAAAATAGCCTTGGAAGACGCGTAAAATCACCAGAACATTCTCCATCGAAATCAGCCAAAGTTTGGAAAAAAGTCTGATGGTTAGCCCATGGTTTTTGGTCAAAACTGGACCAAAATAAATGGTTCCAAATATGCCCTTAATTCACTCAGGACTTTTCAGGTAGCTATATTAGGCTATAATAGCCTTGGAAGACGCGTAAAATCACCAAAACATTCTCAATCAAAATCAGCCAAAATTTGGAAAAAAAAGCCTGATGGTTAGCCCATGGTTTTTGGTCAAAATTGGTCCGAAATAAATGGTTCCAAATATGCCCTTAACTCACTCAGGACTGTTGGGGTAGCAATTTTAGGCTATAATAGCCTTGGAAGACGCGTAAAATCACCAGAACATTCTCCATCAAAATCAGCCAAAATTTGGAAAAAAGTCTGATGGTTAGCCCATGGTTTTTGGTCAAAACTGGACCAAAATAAATGGTTCCAAATATGCCCTTAATTACCTCAGGACTGTTCAGGTAGCAATATTAGGCTATAATAGCCTTGGAAGACGCGTAAAATCACCAGAACATTCTCCATCAAAATCAGCCAAAATTTGGAAAAAAGCCTGATGGCTAGCCCATGGTTTTTGGTCAAAATTGGCCCAAAATAAATGGTTCCAAATATGACCTTACTTCACTCAGGACTGTTCAGGTAGCAATATTAGGCTATAATAGCCTTGGAAGACGCGTAAAATTACCAGAACATTCTCCATCAAAATCAGCCAAAATTTGGAAAAAAGCCTGATGGTTAGCCCATGGTTTTTGGTCAAAATTGGCCCAAAATAAATGGTTCCAAATATGACCTTACTTCACTCAGGACTGTTCAGGTAGCAATATTAGGCTATAATAGCCTTGGAAGACGCGTAAAATTATCAGAACATTCTCCATTAAAATCAACCAAAATTTGGAAAAAAGCCTGATGGTTAGCCCATGGTTTTTGGTCAAAATCAGCCCAAAATAAATGGTTCCAAATATGCCCTTAACTCACTCAGGACTGTTCAGGTAGCAATATTAGGCTATAATAGCCTTGGAAAACGCGTAAAATCACCAAAACATTTTACATCAAAATCAGCCAAAATTTGGAAAAAAGCCTGATGGTTAGCCCATGGTTTTCGGTCAAAACTGGACCAAAATAAATGGTTCCAAATATGCCCGTAATTCACTCAGGACTGTTCAGGTAGCAATATTAGGCTATAATAGCCTTGGAAGACGCGTAAAATCACCAAAACATTCTCCATCAAAATCAGCCAAAATTTGGAAAAAAGTCTGATGGTTAGCCCATGGTTTTTGGTCAAAACTGGACCAAAATAAATGGTTCCAAATATGCCCTTAATTCACTCAGGACTGTTCAGGTAGCAATATTAGGCTATAATAGCCTTGGAAGACGCGGAAAATCACCAGAACATTCTCCATCAAAATCAGCCAAAATTTGGAAAAAAGTCTGATGGTTAGCCCATGGTTTTTGGTCAAAACCGGACCAAAATAAATGGTTCCAAATATGCCCTTAATTACCTCAGGACTGTTCAGGTAGCAATATTAGGCTATAATAGCCTTGGAAGACGCGTAAAATCACCAGAACATTCTCCATCAAAATCAGCCAAAATTTGGAAAAAAGCCTGATGGTTAGCCCATGGTTTTTGGTCAAAATTGGCCCAAAATAAATGGTTCCAAATATGACCTTACTTCACTCAGGACTGTTCAGGTAGCAATATTAGGCTATAATAGCCTTGGAAGACGCGTAAAATTACCAGAACATTCTCCATCAAAATCAACCAAAATTTGGAAAAAAGCCTGATGGTTAGCCCATGGTTTTTGGTCAAAATCAGCCCAAAATAAATGGTTCCAAATATGCCCTTAACTCACTCAGGACTGTTCAGGTAGCAATATTAGGCTATAATAGCCTTGGAAGACGCGTAAAATCACCAGAACATTCTCCATCAAAATCAGCCAAAATTTGGAAAAAAGCCTGATGGTTAGCCCATGGTTTTTGGTCAAAACTGGACCAAAATAAATGGTTCCAAATATGCCCTTAATTCACTCAGGACTGTTCAGGTAGCAATATTAGGCTATAATAGCCTTGGAAGACGCGGAAAATCACCAGAACATTCTCCATCAAAATCAGCCAAAATTTGGAAAAAAGCCTGATGGTTTGCCCATGGTTTTTGGTCAAAACTGGACCAAAATAAATGGTTCCAAATATGCCCTTAATTCACTCAGGACTGTTCAGGTAGCTATATTAGGCTATAATAGCCTTGGAAGACGCGTAAAATCACCAAATCATTCTCAATCAAAATCAGCCAAAATTTGGAAAAAAAAGCCTGATGGTTAGCCCATTCTCAATCAAAATCAACCAAAATTTGGAAAAAAGCCTGATGGTTAGCCCATGGTTTTTGGTCAAAATCAGCCCAAAATAAATGGTTCCAAATATGCCCTTAACTCACTCAGGACTGTTCAGGTAGCAATATTAGGCTATAATAGCCTTGGAAAACGCGTAAAATCACCAAAACATTTTACATCAAAATCAGCCAAAATTTGGAAAAAAGCCTGATGGTTAGCCCATGGTTTTCGGTCAAAACTGGACCAAAATAAATGGTTCCAAATATGCCCTTAATTCACTCAGGACTGTTCAGGTAGCAATATTAGGCTATAATAGCCTTGGAAGACGCGTAAAATCACCAGAACATTCTCCATCAAAAGCAGCCAAAATTTGGAAAAAAGCCTGATGGTTAGCCCATGGTTTTTGGTCAAAATTGGTCCGAAATAAATGGTTCCAAATATGCCTTTAACTCACTCAGGACTGTTCGGGTAGCAATTTTAGGCTATAATAGCCTTGGAAGACGCGTAAAATCACCAGAACATTCTCCATCAAAATCAGCCAAAATTTGGAAAAAAGTCTGATGGTTAGCCCATGGTTTTTGGTCAAAACTGGACCAAAATAAATGGTTCCAAATATGCCCTTAATTCACTCAGGACTGTTCAGGTAGCAATATTAGGCTATAATAGCCTTGGAAGACGCGTAAAATCACCAGAACATTCTCCATCAAAATCAGCCAAAATTTGGAAAAAAGCCTGATGGTTAGCCCATGGTTTTTGGTCGAAATTGGCCCAAAATAAATGGTTCCAAATATGACCTTACTTCACTCAGGACTGTTCAGGTAGCAATATTAGGCTATAATAGCCTTGGAAGACGCGTAAAATTACCAGAACATTCTCCATTAAAATCAACCAAAATTTGGAAAAAAGCCTGATGGTTAGCCCATGGTTTTTGGTCAAAATCAGCCCAAAATAAATGGTTCTAAATAAGCCCTTAATTCAATCAGGACTGTTCAGTTAGCAATATTAGGCTTTAATAGCCTTTGAAGACGCAAAAAACCGACAAAAAGATTCCATCAAAATTAGCCAAAGGTTGGAAAAAAGCCTGATGGTTAGCCCATGGTTTTTGGTCAAAATTGGTCCGAAATAAATGGTTCCAAATATGCCCTTAACTCACTCAGGACTGTTCAGGTAGCAATACTAGGCTATAATAGCCTTGGAAAACGCATAAAATCACCAAAACATCTTACATCAAAATCAGCCAAAATTTGGAAAAAAGCCTGATGGTTAGCCCATGGTTTTTGGTCAAAACTGGACCAAAATAAATGGTTCCAAATATGCCCTTAATTCAATCAGGACTGTTCAGGTAGTAATATTAGGCTATAATAGCCTTGGAAGACGCGTAAAATCACCAGAACATTCTCCATCAAAAGCAGCCAAAATTTGGAAAAAAGCCTGATGGTTAGCCCATGGTTTTTGGTCAAAATTGGCCCAAAATAAATGGTTGAAAATATGCCCTTAATTCACTCAGGACTGTTCAGGTAGCAATATTAGGCTATAATAGCCTTGGAAGAAGCGTAAAATCACCAGAACATTCTCCATCGAAATCAGCCAAAATTTGGAAAAAAGCCTGATGGTTAGCCCATGGTTTTTGGTCAAAATTTGTCCGAAATAAATGGTTCCAAATATGCCCTTAACTCACTCAGGACTGTTCAGGTAGCAATATTAGGCTATAATAGCCTTGGAAGACGCGTAAAATCACCAAAACATTCTCAATCAAAATCAGCCAAAATTTGGAAAAAAGCCTGATGGTTAGCCCATGGTTTTTGGTCAAAATTGGTCCGAAATAAATGGTTCCAAATATGCCTTTAACTCACTCAGGACTGTTCGGGTAGCAATTTTAGGCTATAATAGCCTTGGAAGACGCGTAAAATCACCAGAACATTCTCCATCAAAATCAGCCAAAATTTGGAAAAAAGTCTGATGGTTAGCCCATGGTTTTTGGTCAAAACTGGACCAAAATAAATGGTTCCAAATATGCCCTTAATTCACTCAGGACTGTTCAGGTAGCAATATTAGGCTATAATAGCCTTGGAAGACGCGTAAAATCACCAGAAAATTCTCCATCAAAATCAGCCAAAATTTGGAAAAAGCCTGATGGTTAGCCCATGGTTTTTGGTCAAAATTAGCCCAAAATAAATGGTTCTAAATAAGCCCTTAACTCACTCAGGACTGTTCAGTTAGCAATATTAGGCTTTAATAGCCTTAGAAGACGCATAAAACCGACAAAAAGTTTCCATTAAAATTAGCCAAAGGTTGGGAAAAAGCCTGGAGGTTAGCCCATGGTTTTTGGTTAAAATTGGACCAAAGTAAATGGTTCCAAATATGCCCGTAATTAACTCAGCACTGTTCAGGTAGCAATATTAGGCTATAATAGCCTTGGAAGAAGCATAAAATCGAAAAAACGTTTCCATTAAAATCAGCCAAAGTTTAGAAAAAAATACAGGTTTTTTATCGAAACTGGCCCAAAATAAATGGTTTCAAATATGCCTTCGATTCTTCTCAAGACTCTTCAGGAAGCAATATCAGGCTATAATAGCCATGGAAGACGCAGAAAATCGTCAAAGATTGGAAAAAAGCATAATGGCTAGCCCTTGGTTTTTGGTGAAAACTGTTCCGAAAGAAATGGTTCCAAATATGCATTTGATCCACTCAGGACTGTTTAGGTAGCAAGATTAGGCTATAATAGCCTTAGAACACGAATAAAATCGCCTAAACATTCTCCATCAAAATCAGCCAAAGTTAGGAAAAAAGAATGATGGTTAGCCCATGGTTTTTGGTCAAAATTTCTAAAAAAATATGGTTCCAGATATACCTTTAATCTACTTTAGACTGATAGAAAGCAAGATTAGGCTATTATAGCCTTGAAAGACGCGGAACATCACCAAAATATTCTCCATCAAAATCAGTCAAAGATTGGAAAAGCATGATGGTTAGCCCATGGTTTTTGGTAGAAATTGGCCCAAAATAAATGGTTCGAAATATGCCTTTAATCCATTCATGACTCTTTAGGGAGCAATATAAGGCGATAATAGCCTTAGAAATTGCCAAAGATCGCCAGAACATAGCCCAAAAGATGGTTCCAAATAGTTTTCTTATCCACTCAGGACTGTTCAGGTAGCAATATTAGGCTGTTGCGGAACATTTATAAAATTAAGAAGACATTATCCATCAAAATCAGCAATGAATTGAAACTTTTGATGGTTTTCGGTGAAAAATTTGCCTAAAATACATGGTTCCAAATAGGCTTTTAATGTACCCAGGACTGTTCAGGTAGCAATATTAGAAAGCCTCCGCTGGTGAAGATAGCTTGGACTTATTTGGATAAATTCATTTTTTGAAAGATTTTGACCAAAATATATGAAATTATCTTTTGAGAAGATGCAGGATTTGGTAAATCAATCGATATCGTAGGTTGGAGTTCTACTCGGTCATTTTTATTCTCACAAAATTAACTCCAATAATTCTTGTTTTGTCAAATGTTTGGCCAATTGGAGAGGGGGATTCTTTTGGTGATCAATTAAGGTTTTGTTTGGTTTTTCAGCCAAAAATTACTCCCCGATAATAATGGAAAGCCTATTTGGGTTCACGTATTTCCATATTTTGGTTGAATCTATTCCAATCATTTAATATCATGTCTTAAACTTATTGTTGATGTATTCTTGATCAAAGTCACTTTTAGAGTGAGAAGCCGAAAGAGTTCTCCCAGTGGCAGGATGCAAATCGTCCCAGTATTCTTTTCTTGCCCTGAAAAAGAAGATACCAGAAAAACATGATTCTAGGCCTTATTACAAGATCGAAGTAATAACAACGAGATGCTTTGTTTACGAATCTTAAACTTTCCTGTTCTTTATATAATTTATTGTCTACCAACTTTGCTTCAAACGCAGAAGGGGGTCACTCATTGCAAATGTGGATGGAGTTGAGCTGTTGTAGAGGGCATGTTTGTATGTTGTGTCTGGCCAAGAGCAATTTTGGTCAAAGCAACGGTGATATATGTCAATGATAATTCTATCTCTAGTAGCCCGAGAAAGGAAAAATTGCGTGGTAAGCTATTCAAAACGATGCTGGTCAACAAGAAAAAATCCAACCTTCGACTAATCAGATTTAAAGCCAACTATTTGGAGCAAATTTTTTTATTACTTTTGGCTTCAATTATCGGTAGAAACTGGTCTCATCAGGGGTAGAATTTGGAGTAGCCATGAACGCAGCCAAAAGGGGGGATTGTTCACTAAGCAAGAGAAAAGATTTCTGAAAGGCACCAATCATCTTTTACCCAATTTAGGGATATGCACCCCCGATGGCCCGAGCTCTTACACTCCTGGACAAGCCTATTGTACTGTTTAAACATATCTTATATTTTTTATTCATCCTCATCAGTTAAAATTCAAAAGTTTTTGCCCTGAAAAAAATCAACAAAGATAAGATTTGGATTACCTTTTCTCAAAACAAGGTGGGCGATTCGTCGTCAACGAAGCAGCACGGATTTCTTTGCTTATACTACCAGGTGGGAGAAAGCCTCTTTCTGGTGCAAGCTAAAACGGAGGTAAGGAGATGATGTGATGTTCATCTAACCTCAAATAGACAAGTTCGCTCAGATTAAAGAAGCTGTATTACGAAACTCAGATTGTATTGGACACAGTAATTTTCTAAATAAATGTGAACCCAGGACTTTCTCAATTGACAATTAATTAGCCTGCGTACAGACTTTAAGGGAACTGGAGAGGAGACAAAGCGAGAAGGATATTGTACGAAAACGATAACGAAGGACAATGAAAGACCTTCTCGCTTTCTCTCCTTCCCAGTGCCGATAAAGTCTGGACGCAGGCTATAAGTAAACTCCTTACCTCTTCTGCGATGGCTCTGATGTGATACGATAATACAGCACAGCAACCGCCGATGTACCTAATACCAACATTATAAGCATCTCTTGCAAATTTACCCATCTCAAAACGAGTTACTTGTCTTGGCTCAAGTGCTAGAAAAAGAGAATATATGATAGCAATTATATCATCACCTTCACCATCATCAATTCAGTTATGGTAGGCTCACAAAATATGTGAGAAGTAAACTAAAATAGCTAAATGACGGCTGATTTCGGCATACTCAAACTATACTCTTGCAATTCTGCATTAATTTTGTTAACAATAAGTACATGTATAGAATATAGAATAGAATAGAATAGAATAGAATAGAATATGATATAATTTCAACACAAATTTTTAATTACAATCTATAAGCTGCTGTTGCAATTTCTTTTCATTAAATTTTTTAACAATTCAGGGTTATATTCTAATGTGTTGCGGACATCAAGAAAAAGTCTACAAGAGGCTATCTAAGCCTGGTGCCCGAGGGGGTGGTTTCCAAGGTGGCCAGTTGGGTTTTGGTGTCGAGTCAGTGCTTGGCTTGCTTGATTAAAGTTTCCAGTCTCTGTCATCAATTATATTCATTATTAAAAATCAAATTTTAAAGCTGAGTACGAAAAAATCACTTTCAAAAGCATTGATCAAATTCGTATCACATTTTGACGGTATTTAGCCAAAATCTTCATAAGGAATTTATTGGTGAAATATAGCAAGTTTTGATGGACGTGATCTTGAGACTTCACTTGGCTAGTATGTATAGTTTATATTTTTTTAGAAACGTGTGGAGATTAGTTATCGCTTGAAACTCATGTGAGATAGAATTATTCCATAGTTTCACACCAGTAAAAGTAATGAACTGTTGACCATGGGAAGTTCTGCGAAATGGTAGATATATCTAGATTGCCTTTAGAAATTTGCCGTGTTTTGTGATGATTGCTCTGTTCATTTGTTTCAAAAATACTTTGTATACACTTTGGGTGTAGGTTTTGCGTATACTTGAACATAAATTTGGCTTGTGTGAGATTGACACATTCTTTCAAATTCAGCAAATTAAGGCTTTTATAAAGAGGCTGAGCTGATACAAAGTTGTCTTTAAAAAGTATTATGCGAATAGCTTTGTTTAGATTAATAGCAACTTTTTTTAAATGTGTATCAAGAGCATTACCCCATAAAACCAGACCATAGTCTATATGTGGCTGTATAAATGCATTGTATAAATTTTACAATATATTCTCAGATACAAAGTGCCTCAGTTTGGCAAGTATCCCTATTCCTTTTGATAATTTAAGATTCACATGATCAATATGCTGTTCCCAGTTTAATTTATTATCAATCAAAACTCCTAAATATTTTGCAAAAATCTTCTCTTCTAACACCTCATTATTTATAGATATATTTATTTTATCTTGCCTTTTGTGCATCTTTGATCTGAATAATACAAAGTTTGATTTCTTAACATTAAGGTTGAGTTTATTTGCTATTAGCCAGTCTGAAACATTTTTCATTTCCTTGTTAATTGTTGTTTCAAGTATTAATAATTCTCTATGTGAGTAAAATATGCTAGTGTCATCAGCAAATAGATGAAACTTTAATATTTTGGATGAACTAGCAATATCATTTATATATAAAAGAAATAATAGTGGACCCAACAAATTACCTTGTGGTACACCACATTTTATAGTTGAATAATCTGACTTGATGTTTCCTATCTTTACACATTGCTCCCTGTTACTCAAATAGGATTTAAACCAGTTTCTCATGTACAGTTTAAAAACAAGAAAAGGAAAATCCAGAAGAAGATACCCTCTTAGGAAACAAACTTGCGGGACATGTGTTGCCTTTCCAATATCTAATATGCTCTTTAAAAACTTTTCAAGCTATTTGAATGTTTTATTTCATGTTTTATCTCAAACACTCTTTGCACACCTCTGACTTTGTTGGGTCATAAAATCCTCAGAATTAACGTTTGTGTAAATGAAAATGAATAATGTAGAATTCTAAGTAATGACCTCTGAGGCTATGCCTCGACCAGCCAACCAACTAAGCTATAAGGGCAATCCATTTGATCAACTATGATGTTGTTTCATAAGTTAGCATAAATCAACTTGATTACTATGAGTATAATCACACTGTGAGTAATTGTATATAGTCACTTGTGTATAGACACGATCAGAACCATGTACGAATGTATTTACTTGTTCGTTATGTTTAGTAAAGTGTGCTGATATGTCATGCCCGGTAGAACCGGTCCGGTTGGTGCAGCTTTGACCGGACCAATTTTTGGACCAAGTCACTCTTTTTCAAAAATAAATTATGCTGCTCCACAAAACATTAGATTTTTACGGTTAATTTCGGTTCATTCTTACGTAATTTCTGATTTGAAAATGCACCCAATTGCATCTGAGACAATCTAGATTTCAAAATTCTTCTAGGATACGCTCCAGACATACTGGTTTTTCTCGAACCGGGCTAACTATGGACAGCTTCCACGGGCCTGTATGTGTCATATCCTACATTGATATATAGAACCCGATATTGACTGACCTATGCCTTATATATCTAACAAATTTCCCCACCACACAACAAAGTTTTTTGACAACCACACAGGATCAACTCTTTGTGAAAGTTATACGGCTTGGGTTGGTCAACCAAATAGACTGTCCCACTTTCTAAATTGGTAGCATATTTGAAGCAAAGACTCAGAGGACGCTGGTTCAAACCCTACCTAGGTCATTTCATTTTCACAAATGAATTTCGATTCATTTTGCAAATCCTGCTTCGTCTCAAGAATTAACATTGCTGAAATTTTCTAAACTTACCAAATGGAAACTCTGGAAGGCTCCCGTACCCATCTTTTGCAGCATCTGGCGTTAATTTACCAAGTGGCTGACAGATAAGATGTTTTTTAAATCCGACCTTTTCTAAAGATTCTTTCACCTCTTTCATTGCTTTGATTAAATGTTGCGGATCAAAGCAACAGTTCAGGCCTATGACATCAGCTCCTACAAAATAAGTCAGTTTTGGAGATGGCAAGGAAAATCGGAGACATAGCAAAACGTAATAACTACTCAAAGCTTTTGCGTCTAACACTCATCAGAGTAATAGGCCATGAAGAAAACGAAAATGAAACAACAAATTGTAAATGAAACATAATAACAACTAAAGCTTTTGCCTGAAACTTATCAGAGTAATACGCCACAAAGAGAACGAGAGTGAAACCTAATGAATTGTAAATGAAACATGATAACAACTAAAGCTTTTACCTCTGACACTCATCAGAGTAATACATCAGACAGAGAACGAAAACAAAACCTAACGAGTCGTAAATGAAACAAATTGAAACATGATAATTATTGAAGTTTTGCGTCTGACACTCATCAGAGTAATACGTTAGAACAGATAGTGCCAAGCTGCGGGGTAGTGACAAATACAAAGCCTAAATTCCACCGAAAGAAACCTTATAGTTGATAAAGAACAAAAGAAGACTTACCAGCCTTCGCCATTTTGATTGCACATTCAGCCGTTGTCATGGAGCTGTTGCGATCACCCATTCCTCCAATGTTCATCATGGCAACAATAGGCAGCTTGCTTCGCTTCAAAACTTCTATTGCCCAACAAATTTCTTCGCAATATCTAAAATACTGAATGAATTAAGATATTTAAAAAACTATTTCTATGAACATGAAAGTGGCTAAACTTCGAAAGTCTCAACAGGATTGATTGAATAAAAATAGAGGAAGCATTGTTAAGGGTACCATGCTGCAGTTTCTTGTATGTTCATTTCTCATACGCAAGGACTAAGTGTATTTCATTAAAAATGTTTCATGCATTTGGTAACACGTAAACATCGGAAAGGATTTTACATCAAGTCACTCTAAGACTTATAATTCAATCAAGAGTCTTTCTAGTGGAGTCATACCGACAAACCTTATAGGGGGCTATAAAAGAGTGACACCCCCTTTTAGGGAGGCATATCAGGGAATCAAGCATATGTTTTATAAAGGAAATTAGCTTTTGATTTTAAATGATCTCATTTAGAAAATATTGAGTCATCATCTAGGATAATAGGAGAGCCAAACTTCCTTGGTTCAGATATTAAAAGAAAAATAAGGAAATAATCCATTCTTTAAACGTTTTGATAAAATCTTCCTCAGCAAACTATCTTATGGTAGGATAAAATCTTCTCCATTAAACTATATTCTGTCTACTGAAGAAGATATTACCGAAACGTTTAGGAATGGTTTATTTCTGTATTTTCACCTTTTAAAAGATGCATAGACGACACAACAGTCAGCAAGGACTACTCCTGAATTAGTCCAATTGATCTGCGTTTTGTTCATGGAAAATTACCTGGTTCTGGAGAAAAGGCTTTTGGAGAAATTAGCAGAGCAGCTCAATACCCAACCAAAACCTTCTCGTTTCACCACCGAATGGAAATGTTAACAAAAAAAACAGTAGCTAATATAATAATACGAGAGCCTAATTATCTAACTTCAAGAGTTACTGATGAAGATTTGTATCGAAACGTTTACAAGCATGGTTTATTTTTGAATTCATCCAAAACAAAACAGGATACTTTTGAAAGGAGTGTTAATCAGTTTACCTCTGCAACAACAAAATCCACTTCATTTTCCACAAATATATTCATCTGAGTTTCCATTTCGGCAACAACTTTATCTTTACTCGCCGTGCCAGAGTAAGAACTCGTTTCACTCAGACAACCAGCCACCATGATCGGTCTTTCGCTTTCTGCTGCAACTTCCTTTGCAATTCGACAGGCTGCATTGCTCAAGTCTACACACTGAATAGATGGAATATACAACATAAATAATACACAGAATCAAAAATCTCTCTATCTTTCCATGCAGTTATTACACCCAAGTATTAGGAGGGCGGATGGAAATATGGTCTGGCCATGAGTACCACTGCAGCATTGCTCATGTCTGCACAATAAATAGATAAAATTTGCAAAATATATGATACACAATAAATGATAAAAAGAATGAATTATATTTAAGAGATAAGAAAGGAAACTGGTTCTCTGTTACTTAAAGTTTCATGCTTACGCAACTATCAGACCAACTTCAATCCAAATATCAATTGCAGTATATTTGATGATTGCAAAAGCGTGAAACTTTAAGTAACAGAGAGCCAGAATTCCTTTTCATCGCTCTGTACTTCAGTATATTTAGAACTGTGATGCAGGTATAGACAACGTAATCCTTTAGAGACATAACAAATGATACAGAGAATAAATATGCAGAATAAATTATTTCTCTCTCTTTACATGCACTTATTAGATTAGTATTAGGACGATTGATTGAAATATGGCCTAGCCTTGACTACCACTGCAACGTTACTCTTATAATTAAGAAGCAAGAAAGGGAACTAGTTTTCTGTTACTCAGAGCTCCATACAATCAAAATCATCAGACAGACTAAAACGTTAGGACCCCCTTCCTGAAATCTAACTAAGATTCCCCTCCCATCGTTTAAACGAGAGAAAATCATGTTTACTTACTGAATAACTAACTCCTTTAGAGGTCAATTTTCCATCACTGGCATTGTAAGTGAGAGCTTGTAGGACATCAGCACCACCTCGTAGGAATTCTCTGTGAAGTCCACGAACTGCGAAAAATCAACACAAGAGAATATAGGGCCTACTGCTACACTGAGCTCAAACAGTTACCTAATAAATAGTAAATTATCTGTACTCAGATCTGAATATCACAAGTTTATGATTTCCGTTAAGGTATTTGAATGGTGGTCACGTAAAGAAATACATGCTCCCCAGTTTCGTCACTTATCTAAAATTCTGCACTGAGAAGGATCGAGCGAGCGGAGGCTAAATTAGACGAGCATCAGGGGAACAGAAGAAAATCGATTGGTTGAGTGCAGGGAGGTGCTTCGGAGGAGTAAGCGAGGAAGTCTATAGCATTAGCAGCTTTACAAAGAGAGATTTCTAATAAATTCACTATGTCCTTTTCGTTACAGGAAATTTTGCAAAATACAACGAAGAACCTTTTAACTTTCAGAAACCTCCCCTCTGGCAAGAGGTGCTCCTACTCCTAAAGGGTTGTGTTCCTAAAATTTGAAATGCTCCGTAGGTCTCTGGTTCAGAGATTGCAAAGGGACTAACTCTGATTTTCAGACAGCTTTGTTTGCCCCTAATGCTCAGGGCATTGTGTAACTAAATGACGTAAGTATACCCATAACGCCCCCGTTACAACAAGGAGACTCAAATTTGCCTTGGATTTGTCTTGGTCTTTGAATTCATTCAGAAACTTCAGTTTACTGCAAACACATAAAGATCTCTGTTTGATGCAAGGTTTGACTAAAAGCTATAGGCGGGTGCCAAGGGGGCTATGGCCCCAGGCCCCGAGCCTTATTCAGGTCAAAAGGGCCCGGTAAAGTGCAAAATATGGTGTAGAAACATCGAGTTTATTCGAGTCAAGGTGTTTGGCCCCCAGCCCCCAGCTTTGCAGTCCCTAAAACTACCACTGCCTAGTGCCCCAGGGTCTTAGGCCCTTATCTAATTGGGTGTTGTTATCTCACCTGCGTCCGGATGCTCAACGACACATTCTGGGGTGTAAAAGGCACCAGTCACGTAACACCTTTGTTCTAATTCAAATATCATTCCTCCATCACCAACTATCACTTCGCCAGCGTCCAATCTCTCAAGAAGATTCTGAACAAAAGAAGGACAATAGAATCGTCTTTGAATGGTAAAGAACTTCAAAAAAGCCAGAATAATCGGAGACATAGCGATGCAAAAACATGGATTGCTTAAACTTTTCGTCTGACACTCGATAGAGTAATGAGTCAGAAAGAGAACCTAACGAATTATTATACGCAGATGTGGATCGAAGTAGGCCAACCAGAAAAGATGTGAATTATTGGTATAGTGTAGGAAAGCCAATCGTCATCCACGATCACTGATCTCAAAATAAAGACTGGGTCGACCTTTCTGTTGTATCTGAACCCAGATGGTGAAGCCAAACGCTTCAGCTTACGTTTGGCCCACTGATCTCTATATAAAGACTGGATCGAGCATTCTTTGGTTTCTGGAGTTGAATGTTTCAAGCCAATTGCTTTGGCTATCATTGGGCTTCCCAATATGGCTGCCAAAGAAATTACATTAACTTGATTGTTTGTTAACAAAAGCTGCACGATTTTTCCGTCTCGAGTTGATCATTCATAACATTCCAATAATCATCAAAGAAAAAGGCACGCCCCAGTGGAATCTCGATTTATTGAATTGGGCATCCCAATATGGCCGCCAATGACTTCATTTTAGAACATCCGATGCTCAATCCAGTCTTTATTTTGAGATCAGTGGTTTGGCCTCCCAATATGGTTACCAACGAAATCATATTGACTTGATTCTTTGCAAACTAGAGGTGCACGATTATTCAGTCTGCTGCTGAGCATTCATAACATTCTAACAATCATCAAAGAAAAAGCAGCCACTAGTGGAATCAAAATGTATTGAATTGGACCTACTAATATGGCCGTCAATGACTTCATATCAGAACGACAGATGCTCGATCCACTCTTTTTTGAGATACAGTGAGCTGACCAATGAGAGAATAGAAAACATTAAGTAGCTTCAAAAAGCTATTGAAAGCTAACAGTAAAAATGCTGTACAACACCCTGGATATACAGTAAATAAGGCTTCATGCAAAAAGACATGGTCTAACACGGCACTTTTACCAGAGCAAGCTACTGCAATTGAAATATACCACCACCGGGTTTTGAGCCCGAGTTGTTGCGACCAAAGACAAGCACGCTAAACACTGATCATATCAATTAATGTTAATGAAACATGTCCATGCTGCATGCTGAAAATAAAAAAAACAAACTGAGGGTACGAGCGATAGGAGGATTATTTAAATAACCTGTAAGTATTTCTCGTCTGAAGATAGGACAAGTCTAATTTTTGGAACAATAAGTTTATTTGTACCATCCTTACCTTTTTTGACGTCATCTTGCCAACCTTCTTTCAACAAATCCCACCGAAGCAAACTACATCACTTCAGAAAAAATGAATTTATCTGAAAAGAAAGGAAAAATTTAGGACACTACTCTTTCTATTGTCAAAAAAACTTAGTTTGTGTGCTCAGCACAAGAAGGAAACAAGGTTCTTCCTCTATTTAGGACCAAATGGGGAGGTAATAAACGGGGGCACTAGCCCCAAGATTTTACAAAAGACAATGAATTACCTTGGGGCCTAGTAATAAAAGCTCCTTAAATGGTGCTAGAGGGAGTAGGGGGGCTGCAGCCCCCTTCTCGGAGGAGTTTAGCCCCCTTCTCGGAGCTTTCCCTATCGATGGAAACCTTGCGCAATCACTGGACACCTTGTGCGTTGAAAATACATTCCTTTGATAAAGCTGTGGTTTTCGTATAGTAAGAATTTTTCACTCTTCGTTGATTTTTAACGACTCAAAAGAAAATCTAGAATTTTCCGATTCTTTAACTTAAACGTTAAGTTTTTCAATAGACTGATAGAAGAGTAAGTGAATGAAATGACCGCAGACTGGCTGGATCGAGATATTAATTCTCTATTGGAAAAAAATAATGGGACAAAAATAAGAAACGCTTATGGATGAATTCCCTGAACATGACAAAGCTAATGGTGTTTTTTGCAATTTCCTTCAGGGTTTAGCGGCATAAATATGGGTATTTAAACATTTTACACCTACCACAAGTTGACGAAAATGTGACACGTGACCAAGAAAGGTGTGATAGTGACAAAAATAACATTCTTTTAGTGCTCTGATAATATTGAGGAAAAGTCGAACAGGTTGCACTACAATATTTTTCTTCTCTGGGAGGTACAGCATTCTTAATTTTCCGCAGGCATTTTGTGCCCCATCTACAGTAGTAATAGGGTAAGCCCTGGCAATAGCCCCGACCTAAACTCTAAGCAAAACCCTAACACTGACCGCAACCCATATCTTAAAGCCCTTAACCTTAACCTAACCTTGACCCTAAGCCAAGCCTCATCCTATCTTGGATCTTGCCCCTACTCTAGTAACTTACTCCACAGTCAGAAGAGAGAGAGATGTAGTCTGGAAACTGAGCAAGTCTTTCATCTTATCTTTTTGTGCTGAAAATCGTAATAATCTTGATTGTCTCCTTTTGTTAGTGTGCACTCTCGTTCAATTCTACTACCGAATCAATCACATGAATTGATATGATTTTGCATTGTTTTCTTTCGTTAGTGTGCACTCTCGTCACGCTCCACAAGATAGCTGGCTGATGCAATGAGAGAACAATGCCTGTTGTTTTGGTTTCAAGACTATGTGCCTTTCTTATGACTATGCTTACTCCTAGGTTTCTCAAGCGCATTCATGTTTGTTAGCCTGAATCAATCAAAAATCTATGTCAAAACCACAACAAATGTTTATAAATTTGAATACTCGGATTGAAGCATTATTCCAAAAATTTACGAGTGATGAAGTCCTAGCCAAACAGGTTCTTAAAACCCAGGTTTTTATAACTGGGTTTTATTGTATAGCAAAACTTTGGTTCATTGTTACGTTCAAAGATGTTTTCATATCTCTAGAATTTTCAAAACTTCAAATATTACCAAATGAATACGAAAAGTTGTAGGTATACAACGCACATACCTCGGTCGAACAGACCGGCAATCACAGCTGCCAAGAAACATTCGTGATTCTGTCGGTTTCTCTTTGTAAAGACTAAAAATTCGTATCCCTTCTTCGACTTGAAATTCTAACTTTCGTTCTTTATCGAATTCAGGTTGACGGATGACCTTCAGCTGCAGGTGGTTGGTTGAGATGAAGAACAACAAGCCAAATCTAGTTAGGCCTGTCACATTCAAAGTTTTGAGTTAGTGTACATCGAAACGTCACGCTTCATGCGATTCATACAAATCTAAAACAAAAGAAGCTTTCAAAACGAGCTCGTGGCTCATCCACTAATTCTCTTAACATTTTGCAGCAGAGCGTTGATCTAGAAACCGAAGGGTGAGAGAGGGAGGGCGTAACATTCGAGAATCAAACAGCCTCTTATATTCCCCTTTTCCCTAACTGTCTGAGGAATTTTCTAGTAACTATAGGTTCCAACTTTACATGTAGATTGTTTTTTCAATGATTCAATCGATAAGAACCCAGATATTCAGCGACTTGAAAATGTAAGTTGTTCCTTGCCAAGCCTGTGTTTCGATTCGCCGAAAAAATGCTCAATACGTTGAAGTAAAGCGGTACAATGTGCAGAGGGACCGCATTATCATGCCTGAAGGTGGAACCAAAGAAAAATAAAACGTTGATGATTGTTTCTCACTTATAAAGCCTTTGCAAAAGTCAAGAAGGTAATTCACCAACCTTCTAACTAAAACAAGAGTCAAAAATCTTACACAACGATGAGATGCGTGTCCCAGATTTCTAACAATTTAGGCACAATTTTGGTTCAATTTTTTCATGACAAATGTTTTCAACCAAACCCTTTTAAGGACTGAAATTATGTTCTTAATCCAACCTTTAAAGAAACCAGAAAATCGATTACCCAAACAATTTCTCTTCTTGAGGAGAAGCAGGATTTCGAAAATCCATCGAGATAATTTTGGAGAGTGAAAATGACCCGAGTAGGACTCGAACCCACGACCTCTAGATTTGTAGCTACTCTACAGCGCTACTACTGCACACCGGGGCATAAGGTTCTTCGCAGTGGTAGCGCTCTAGAGTACGAATCTAGAGGTCGTGGGTTCGAGTCCTACTCGGGTCGTTTTCATTCTCACAAATTATCTCGATTTATTTCTCTTCTGCACCAACTTGTACAAAGAAGGAAAAATTCAAGAAACCAAACTCCTAACTCGAGGTTCTTCTGGTATACATATTCCATATAAAAATTACTTTTGGAAATTCAATGATTTGAAATCATTTTCCAATTGAGAAGAATCATTCAGTGTATTTGGTTTCTAGTTATTGTTTTATATCGCGCCCCCCCAAAAATGCTTTATCTTTGACGGGCTATGTAACATTCTGTATCCATTCGATAACAAAAATGACAGGGGTAGACATGGCCAAACCATCTCACATCTTGCCTCTCATGTTTTCTCAAAGGATTCTTACAGAATATGATGTGAGCTTTATGAATCTGCTAAGTGACTTTCTGAAAAACGTCCACACGTCACGTGATTGACGACGTCATGAGAACGCCAAAGAATGTCATCTATGGGTGTTTAACAAAATAATTGAGAAAACCCATTAATATTCATCGCCTAGCAATCACTTAAAGCGATAAGCCTAAAATATTTAGCAGGGCAACGTTTCGGGAAAAATTCGTCTCCCATCATCGAGAAATTACTTTGTTATCGACTCAATCCAAAATTCTTAAAAGGCCGTCAAAGTTTATACGTTTTTTGGGACGCACGATATATGTTTAAAAATCATTATTCAAAAAGTTAATTTAAAGCTATTTGGCAACTTTACTGCAATCGAAACTTTCATCGAATTGTGATTTGGCACATGAAGCTGAGCAAACTCTTCCGCTGGCTGGATTCAGGTTGGTCCAGTACTCCCGCGTTGTTCTAAAGAAAAATAAAGCCAAAGTCACCTTCCATGATGGTAGCTACTATCGACTATCATAGTTATCTGAATTTTTAAAACTCAGTCTTCAAATGGAAATATTATTGCAAAATATAAACGATGGGTTTCTTGCCCAATTGAAAGTACAACTGACCTTTGAGCAATCCATGGTTGTCTGTAAAATTTGAATGCTCCTCCCCAGGGCTCATGCTTTTCACTACCAGGTGGGAGAAAGCCTCTCTCTGGTGCGAGCTGAAAAAGAACGCAGATTTGTACTCTGCAGTTTGAATTGTGATTTCATTACTCGTTGGTTATAATAATATTAATAATAAAAATAGTAATAATAATAATAATAAATCATTCATTTAAAGTTGGCTACATATCTCTAGCTAATAGCTAGTTTAGGCCAACTAATCTAATCTAATTACACATTTTAAAAGCCTAAGTTTACAGATGATTAATCTAAATAAAACCTACATTACTTATATTTTTTGCATAATCTGCAGCTGCATTCAAATTGCATTTTCTTTATCGTTGCTTGGAAGATTGGAAGTGTGGGAGATTCCTTCACATCTTTAGGAAGTTTTTGCCATATTTTTTGTCCAATAAATCTTATGTTTTCTGTGCCAGAAGAGGATATTTTGGCCTGTGGTAAAATAATACCTTTGCTTGTGCGCAGGTTATATGGCAGCTCTCTTTCAACGAAAATATTTTTCATGAAACTAGGATTAAGACCATTCATAGACTTATAAATTTCAATCATGAGCAGCTGTAGGTTATTTTGATGAACTGACACTGATTCAGTATTTTCAAGGAGTGTCTCAAAACTTGCTGTGGTATCTCTAGTCATTAGTCAAAGACCTCTTTCGTGTATTTTATTAATTTTGTTATTACTTTTTGACACATCCAAACAAGTGGACAGTAGCTAAACTGTGACATTACGAATGAGGTCATCGTTATTCGTAGTTGCTGTTCATTCATGTATTTGGATACCCTATCAAGAGCATGTAATTTTTGGCCTGCTTTTTTACAGACATTGTCTATGTGTGCTTGAAAGCTAAGTTTCTTGTCTACCGTGCTACCAAGTAATTTTTCATTCTGGCTTTCCATCAGAGGGGATTGTCCAATAGTTATCGAGCATGTATGAAAAAAACAATAACTACCCAGGGTAGCCTCTGTGTAGTACTATGGAGGGTGTTCGGTACTGTGGAAGAATTCATTCTAGTACTGTACGGGTTGTTTCGTTCTATAGAGGGATACCATGAGTAAATTGGGGGTAGCTTGAGTATTGTGGATGATATTCAGTACTGCGGGAGGATACCATCAGTACAGTGAGATACCATCAGTACTGCGGATAATGTTTTGCACTGTGGGGAATGTCATCAGAACCGAGGAGCATACCTTAAATACTGTCGAGGATCTTCAGTACTGTGGAGGATAACATCAGTACTATGGGGGACATCATCAGCACTGAGGGGGATATAAAGTACTGAGGAGGATATTCAGTACTAAGGAGGATAACATCAGTACTGTGGGGGACATCATCTGCACTGAGGGGGATATAAAGTACTGAGGAGGATAACATCAGTACTGTGGAGAATAAAATCAGTACTGTGGGGGACATCATCAGTACTGAAGGGGATATTAAGTACTGAGGAGGATATCATCAGTACCGTGGGGGGATGCGATCAGTACTAGTGTTATCCTTTAACTAATAAAAACGTGAAAAAACCTCTTCAGCAATGGCTCTGATGTGATAAGAGAGAACATTGCAGCAACCACCAATGTATCTTATGCCAGCATTGTACGCATCTCTTGCAAACTTCTTTATGTCAAATCGAGTCACTTGTCTGGGCTCCAGGGCTGGAAAATAACAGATGAATTAAAAACAACGAAATAGCCGAAGAAACTGTACGTGATTGTTTGGATTTGTTGAAATTTTGGGACTTTTTGGGAATAATTGGATTCTCAGGGTCTTTTACAAATTTCAGGCCACGTTTAGGGTGTTTCATAATAAAAGATAGGAATCACAAAAATATCACTCGTGTTTCCTTTCATGCACTATAAATAAATCGTTACATAAGATCTTCAAGATTTGGCCCTACTAGGCCCTATTCATGATCTAAACAACTTATTCATTATTAATAGGGTCTGGTAGGGCTGCATCTTGAAGATTTTATATAACGATTTATTTATAGTGCGTGAAAGGAATAACAAGTGATAACTTTGTGATTCCTATCTTTTATCATGAAGTTTACTAATTCCTTTGTGGCCTCATCGAGAGTAATAAGTAACAAGCGCTTTGGGGTAGCTTTTTATCATAAAGAATCGACAACATTCACATGTTTATGAACAATTTGAATTTGTTGGAACATGAATTTGTTGGGCCTGGTAGGGCTGAGTCTTGAAGATCTTATATAACGATTTATTTATAGTGCGTGAAATGAATAACGAAAGATATCTTTGTGATTCCTATCTTTTATTATGAAATTTACGAATTATTTTGTGGCCTCTTCCAGAGTAACAAGTAACACGAGTTCAAGGGATTGCGGAGATTTTTAGAGATTGTTAGCAAAGGCGTTACGTAGTTTAGTGCACCTTGGTTGGAAAACTAAGGGCCCCCAAGCAAAAGAGGCCTCCAAAATTTTCATTGTGCATTTTTGACTATATTGTGCTTTTAACTTTATCCTACAACATCATTTTGGCTACCACAACACTGGCTTCATACATCTGTTTTTGTTTATTCGCTCTTCAAGTTTTATTTCTTAATCATAGTCAATGAATTACTGAAACGAAGTATTTTCGGATGGTCTTAAATGTTCATTTTTGGGCGTGGCAATAGGTATGCCTAAACACTTTCTTAGTACCCCAGACCCTATTTCCCCGTACAAGTCACTTGGCTTCGTGGGAGGGCCTCATTGCATGTAATTCCTAATGTCGTAATTTCACTGATCGTTAGACGAAGTGAACCAGATATTTACGAGTATGAATATTTTACAGTATTGGAAAACCAATGAAAACTAAATAAAATGAATGAAAGAAAACAAAAATATTTTGCTAGCTACCGTATGGAAATTCGGGAAGACTCAGATACCCATCCTTCCCAGCATCCGGGGTCCAGCAACCAAGTGGCTGACAAATAAGATGCTTCTTGTGCCCAGCCTTCTCAAGAGCTTGTTTCACCTCCTTCATCGCTTCAACTAGTTGGGGAGGGTCAAAGCAGCAGTTCAAGCCAATGACGTCAGCTCCTGAAAAGCAAAGGTATCAGCTCATCTCGGGGCCGTTATAAAAATAGGGTTCTTTAGACCTTTCTAATGTTGTTTTTGCCTCCTCAATTAAGGGATTATTTGTACCTTTTAGTCTGAGTAATACCAATTGAATAGCCTATGATGGGAAAGAATTTCTATTCGGTGGACCCTTTGTGCTTTGTATATAAAGCAATACCTCACGAAGAAAATAAGTGTATTAGCACATCGATTCAACATCAACAAAGAACTTGCAGATGGCAAGGAGAATAGTAAATATAACTAAACTTAATAACCTATTGTGGTACAGTCGAGGGTGTTCAATTTTACGAAGGGACCCCATCTCGTACTGTGGACGATGTTTTTCCTTGTGGAGGGACCATCTATTTCTGTAGAGGGTGTTCAGTACAGTGGAGAGATACCATTATTACAGTGGGGGATACCATCAGTATTTTGGAGGTAATTATACCCTCAGTTCTAATGGGATCCCTTTCACAGTACCAAAACTCTGCCCAGCACTGCACAGAGACGTTTCCCAGGGAGATAACTATTTAAGTTTTGCGTGTAACACTAATTAGAGTTGTACATACGAAAATGAACGAAAACATTTAGTAGGGGAATCAACCACGACAAAACCTGCATTAGCATTGCTTCCTTCTATTGTGGTTTGGTCTTAATTTCTATTGAGTGAAATATCTATACCTGCTTCTGCCATTTTGACAGCACATTCACCGGTGGTCATGGAGCTGTTGCGATCTCCCATTCCTCCTATACACATCATGGCAAGGATTGGTTTCTTGCTTTTCTTTAAAACTTCAATTGCCCAGCATATTTCTTCGCAGTACCTGAAATACTGAAACATTAAGACATGCATTCACTCTTGGGGATGAATATCACTGCATAAATTTGGTGCGTAAATCCGTTTATACTTTTGGCTTGGGATGGGGAATCAATACAAGACTTTGCAAAAGATAGCTGATCTTATTGCAAGCAAGGCACGAAAGGAATCTGCCCCAGAGCAACTGAAATTGCAACAGCCTAAATCTTTCATAGTTAAACCTGATAAAGATGGGTCTAAAATTTTCAATTTGACTGAGAAATATCAAGTTGCTGATATCTTTGCAACATTTCATTCATTAATGTTTGTCATCATACCCCATCTATAATGTGTATTACGAAACCTAGCAGCAAACTTCCATTGAACTGTAGCTCATGTACCCCAACCCCCCAGATGATAGGCTGCTAAGGGGGGAAAACAAAGTCCTTCTGTCTGCATAATATGAGATTGATGGTTTTAATGTAGACATACTCTAATAAATGAACATTTGAAATTGCACAGAGCAAATATATATCATGATGTCAGACCTGTTAGTGAGACTTTCAGCAGGTGGATAGTGAATAGCCCTACTCACTGCTCTCAGCCAGTCTATCCTTTAGTAACAGTGCACATTGAGGTGGTCGATTCCATTAAAATTCAACAAACGAGGAGGGCAACTCATCGCTCACCTCATAGTGATTAAGGAGGGACTTGATTGAAGTGGAGCAGGGCGATCGATTGCCTCAAATGGTCAGGTTTGCACAATATGAACAAGAGTTCCTTACCTCTGCAATGACAAAGTCAACTTCATTCTCCATGAAAGCATCCAAGGAAGTCTGAAATTCTGCTTTCACATTTGCTTCACTTTCTGCCCCACAGTAGCAAGATGTTTCACTGAGGCAACCAGCAACCATGATCGGCCTTTCACTCTCTGCGGCCACTTCCTTGGCAATTTTGCACGCAGCACTATTTAGTTCGGCACACTGTTGATGAAGAGGAACATATTATAATAGCTCTGTCATTCATGTATTAAATCTGTCTATCTCAAAACCTCTGTTATATCACAAAATAAGTTGAATTAAAAATCTTTCTACAAAAATAACTGGTGCAAAAAGTAAGAAAGTTAGAGAGTTAATAGTTGAAGAAAACTTATAGCTGTCAGAAAAACGGAGAGGCTAAACAAGAGTCTGGGGGCTTTCATCGGTTGCTTTCTTGTAAATGTCCTATATTTTGGGTAAAATTTGGGACTGTAGCCATCCCAGCCTTCCCTCTCTATGGTCCATAAAATAGGAAGATAATAGGGAAACTTGGCTTTGACAGTGAAAGCATTGTCTATTTCAAATAAAAACTGATCTGATACTCACCGTATGTTTGATGCCTCTTGCCTTAAGCCGATCATCACTTGAATAGAAAGTTAAAGCTTGGAGCACATCAGCACCCCCTCTAAGAAATTCTCTGTGAAGCCCACGAACTATGAAAAGGAAAGAAAATTAGGTTGCTGTAATCTTTGATCTTAGAATCTTAATGTCTAAAATCTATTTGAACCTGCTTTGTCTTATTTTCTAAGGCTGCGTTTAATCGGGTCCAATTAGAACCGTTCCATTTTAGTATGGATAGGGCTGGCGTTTACATGGGTTCATTTTCACTAGAGTGAAACTGTATACAATCTCTGTGTCTCACAGCTTAGAAAAAACAATGCACAGGAAACGAAGCTTTTCTTTGTCTTGTTTTCCATTTGAGTAAATCTTGAACCATTTCATCCGTTTACATGGCATCAGTTCAGGACTGGATGCATTTCCTAAGCTGCTAAATTGAGCGGTTCCCAGCAGATACGGGTAAATGTAAGCCTTAACCGCACCAAAAATGGTGCAATTGCAAAACATACTGTTACCGTGTAAATGGAGCCTAAGTAAATGAAACAATAGCCAATAATTATTGGGGATCTCAAGGCTCTTCAGATGATTAAGCTGTCACTTGATAGAGTAGCCGAGGGCTGTATCTCCATTGTCATTGAACACATGGGTCCCTGCGCCCAACCCATTACTTCTCCTTTTTTCTTTTTTTTAATTCTTTATTTTTTCACAAATTTTAGACCATGTTATAAGTAGTAGACCAAGAACATTGATTTGACCTGAAGTTTTTTGGTAAGTTTTATACAGACCAGGCTGTATTGAAAGTTGGTGTACCCTCTTAGGCAAATTACCATCCTCCTCTGTTTTCTATACCCCATTAAACATAGCTGATTCCGATTGCTAAATTCATCTGTTTGCCTTACCTGCATCAGGAAATTCAACTACACATTCAGGGGTGTAAAAGCCACCCGTCACATAGCACCTCTTTTCCAACTCAACTATCATTCCTCCATCACCAACAATGACTTCACCGGCATCTAGCCTCTCTAACAGATTCTAGAAGAGAAGATTTAACAGAGCTGTCAAGGAAACAGGAACAAAGGTGTATATGTATTGCTAGTGCTTAAGCGTAACTAATTGAGGTGCCAGAAGAAACTGCCTACATAATTTCCGAATTAATTTTTCTTGTGTGTAATGCTAATTTTTCGACAGTCCTTGATCAATAGGGAACATGATGATGGTGAGGAAAATCGGAGACATAGAAAAAACATATTGAATACTTATATTATGTAGATATGATTTTTTAGAATTAGTAGAAAAAAAGAGGCAAAGAAACAAAACTTTATACAGCACACTAGGCCTTTCAGACTTAAAGGGAATTGACAAGGTTGAGAGCTAGCCTATGCCAAGTTGAAAGAAAATGTAATGTATTCAAGGACTTTGACAGCCTGCAGTTTCATTATGTGGCAAAGAAACAATGGGCTTGTGGGCATTTCTTGAACTTAATTATAATTGCCTGTCTTTAGGGTTATGTCTATTCACTATAATACATTAATCTGCTTAAAATTCACTTTGATACTTCACTTTAATACATTAATCTGCTTAAAATTACCTAGTGTGGATAACACTAATCAAAAAATTTAACATTCTTTAAACTGAAGAGGAGAGTGGAGAAAGAGTTACAGGAAAACTCTTCACTGCTATGCTAGTGAAATATGATAATCCTACTCTCTGTGCTCTTTTCAGTGCAAAACTTGGAAAATTCTTATAGTTTCTTACAGAACTACACGTGACTTTCTAAAAACGTGTACACATATTTTTTTTATAAGCAAGTGCTTTATAAGCAAGTCAGCACTCGACAAGACAAAAACTTAAGCAATTCCAGTACTGGATGGAGGAATGCTAAGCAATTTGAAAAACTAGTTCTGATCCAATTGACCATGAAAATCGTGCAGCAGCTATAGAATAATAGGTTACAGCTGATATTAGTACCCCAGCACACCTTTGTATGCAAGATACCACCGACATTTGTTGTACAACAACTTGTGAGATAGTGTTCTAAGAAACAAATTTTTAAGTAAAAAAAGCTAAGCAATTGCTAAGAAATTTTGAGTACTCAAATTTGCCCACCTGCTAAGCAATTTTCAGTACTAAGATCGAACTGAAATTGCTTATACTTTACATAAAATGCGTGTAATTCAAAAATAAAGCCTTCTTCAAACAGTAGAGGAGAGTGGAGAAAGAGTTACAGGGAAACTCTATATTGCTATGCAGGTGAAATGTGATAACGCTACTCTCTGTGCTTTTATTGGTGCAAAACTAAGCAGATTCTTATAGTTTCTTACAGAACTACACGTGACTTTCTAAAAATGTGTACTCCAGCAATTGAGTGAGGGGCAATTCACTCCCTTTCGAAGCGTACAAGGTTTCTTCAAGAACTAAAGGAGTTCCAGAGATTTTAAAGGAATCTTCATTAGAACTGTAGAATTTAAAGAAAAGTGTGCGAGATTCTAGGGAGTGATTTGCCCCTTGAAATCGGGTACATTATTATGAAACACGAGCTACTCGTTTCTTCTTCACCACTCTACTCTATTTCGTTCTTAAAACGTGTCTTGTTTCAAAAACGCTTCGAAGTTATGTCATATCTCTAAACTAAACGTCAATAGAGACGAAAAGTTTATTTATTTTTCTCTTTTTAAACATATAGTCTTTAAGAAAAGTATTGCATTCGCTTAATTTTCACTGCAAGGCCTAAATCTGCAGGCTGCATGCCAAAAATAACAACGATGCTGCATACAGTGAATCTGTTTATAGGAAACTTAAACGTAAACTAACAGGCAACCAACCTTAGAAGCTTTCTTCTCAGTTCCCATACTGCTTTAACAGAATTGCTAATGCAGTTTCCACTCTTACAAGTGGTCTTGAGTTTTGAGTTTGAGTACAAGCAATGCTCTGGATTTGCAGCGGCCTAATTTGTATGCAGCTTGCTTGGATGTGATGCAGATCAGGAATCTAATGAGTAAATTTGCATTGTATCATATTTACAAAACTCGGTCATGCGTATACTCAAGACCACATCGGTAACCGCGAGGGTTGTGCCGCTACATGTGACACGACCGTGAAAGAACCCACTTTCCTGAGATAATAAACTTTATCTTCAAGATAATTCTGGATAAAACTGTAGTTCAAAACGATGCTGTTTCTTTCGGAATTCGCTTCATTGAATATTGGAAACATTGGGCGTTAATCCTTCACAGAGTCAATACAATAGAAGGACAGAAACTTACATAAGCTCTATTCTCTCTCCAAGGTTAAGGTCATTTTTTGAAATATGTAACTTAAACCCAATGGTAACCAATACAACGGCATATTCCTTGAAGGGCAAATGATGACATCTTCACCCGTGTAGAGGTAGCTCAATACCTTTTCAAACAAGATTTTGAGATTTCTGTTGCAATCTATTGCTTCACTAGAGTGCAATTTCAATAGCGATTTGCATAGGGAACTTACACGGTTTATCAAATGAGAATCTGAAAGAAATTAAATGGGTTGCTTGTTTCGTTAAAGGTTCATTTGAAATACGCTGAAGGCGCAAATCACTTGTAACCAATATAGAATATATCAAATTAAAGTATTTGATGTCCTGGTCACTGTTCTCTCGGATATATCTTCCTACTTACACCACTCTTTTTACAAGAAATTGTTTCGTTCTGTTCGTTCGTTAGTTATAGGCAGGGAATTCCATATAAGTGACTGAATTTTTGCCTAACCTCAACTTTTATCACGGATTCCTACTAAATCAACCCTGCAGATTTCAAATCCAAGATGGGTCACTTTCGATTTTGACCGGAAGTGTCTCAATTGGATGACGTCATTAAACAACGAATTTCTCCATTCTACCTGCGATTTCTCGGTTTACTTACACCCATTGTCAAAAATACTTGCATATTTAGATTCAGCACAACGTGGGCTTTCGACTGATATACATTTTATCAATATTTACCGATGTTACTATTTTTAGAAATGACGTCATAATGGCCTAAAAACCATGTTTAGTTCTGATTTTCCTAGTTTTTTTTCACCAACATGGGTTTTTCTGATACAGAAATGCATTCCTTCGTGTGTGGACGTCAAATATTCCTCTTTTGGTAATTTCTTGCTGTTTTCTCTTATTTTGAAAGGGGACTTGTTGTATATTTATATGACTTTCACACTCAGCGCTAATTTTGGTCACAGGAAACCTCCCCAACTGTTCCCTAATCATGAAGATGACGATAAATGTGATTTAGAACTTTGCTTGAATTGAGACATTATGTGGGTACTTTTTGACGGTCTTCCAGGACAAGGTGAAGAAACAGATTTGATTGGTTCATGAACGGTTTTCAATAAAGCAGTAACAGAGCTAAATACGAGAAAGTCTCTTTTAGATTACATGCTAGTTATCCCCAAACCACCAGAATATATGGTGTGCAAAGCCTGTCTTGACAAGTTGCTGGATCTGATGAAGGAGTTGGAAATCGGCCATGTCTTCGCGCATGCAGACGAACAGGTGTGCGCTCGACTTGCGCAGATTTTATGGAAACATCCAGAGGTGTATCAAAACGTTGTTATTCTGATGGGAGAATTTCACCAGCTGAGAGTTAGGCAAAAAATACTGTATAAACGGCATGCATTCCAAGGCTACAAATCTTGGTGGGTGGGACGCTGGAACGATTGCTGCAGGATCTGTAGAGAGGAGGGCATTACTACCGCAACATGCGACTTCACAAGCCAATGCCTTAGTTCAATTTCATGCTCAAATTGTAACTGCAAATTACGGAGAGATTGATCAAACCTTGATTCAGCTACTTCAGAAACGGAGGTCGGAACCCAGTCCCGAGACAGTCAACATGGTCCTTGAAGATAAAGAGTTCAATCTGTGGTACAGAAAGATCATTCGTTTGGGGAAGGTACAGTTTATCTAATGTATATCTAAAAGATGTTTCCCCTTTGT
This sequence comes from Pelagia noctiluca, assembly GCA_963924455.1. Classification (NCBI taxonomy): domain Eukaryota; kingdom Metazoa; phylum Cnidaria; class Scyphozoa; order Semaeostomeae; family Pelagiidae; genus Pelagia; species Pelagia noctiluca. Next base: position 12,307,724 of record OZ004327.1, on the reverse strand, counting down.
TGGCTCTAGTTTCTGCTGTCCGTGAAGGCGATTTGGAACGACATTTACAAGCAGAACGTAAATGGTTAAACAATGCTTCGCATTTGGTCCTATCAATTATGTGCGATACATGTCTTTCCATCACATATAGTTACGAGATTTGGAGAAAAGAAATGATTCAGCTTTTAAAGATTAGAGGATTCGGGGGTAGTCTTTTCAGTTTACAATTCTCGAAAATTCACGGGGATAGGATAACAGAAGTATATAGCTGCGAAACAAAGAATAACGCTGGTCCTTTTAGAGCTGGATTCAGCACCGATCCGAGCAATACCAATACTTGGATTAGAAACGACCCACTTACATGCCAAATTGAGATTAGCATTGAGAGAAAAGATCAAAATGTCTACATCCTTCGTTCACATGAAAAACACAATCTGGAAGGAAGAAGCAGGTTGACGCACTCAAAGATAAACTCGCAAGCTATGAAATAGATCAATTTGGAGGTGGTTCAGCCAGGCACCTAACGACAATTGCAACGCCAAAAGGCGAACTCCGCCAGTGTCTTAATAATGTTTTCGGAAACTTTATGGTGGAGGAATCAAAGTCAGTAACAAATGAATGTCCAAAAAATGCACGATGGTTAATTGATGAAATGGCCGCTATACGTTCTATTAAGGCAACGGAGACCTACCGTGGATGGCTTATTGAACTAGTAAACGCCGTTACGCTATCTTCAGATGCCAGTCCTTGTCGATTGAGCTCGTCATGGTTAGCTACCGTAGTATAAGTAGGAAAAACTGGACAAGGCTGAAAAGAGGTAATACAGCACAGTGTACCTACATACAGGCAATCAACCTAAAATTGCTCCAAGGCAATTCATGGTCAAGCTTCTTCAATCATGTCGAAAATAAAAAGCACTTGACACGATTAGCTAGCAAATTTTTCGGAAGTGAAGAAAGTAGGCAACAATTAAAATTGTCATTGGTTTTCACTGAGCAGGAAAAAGTAAGGGAAATAACTGGGGATGGCTTTCAGGTTCCATTGAATGCAATCATGAAGACGTCAACTCTAGACTAGACAGGCATGTGAAAGAGATACAGTCATAGTAGTAGTTGCCATGGACACAGATGTCCTAGTTATACTTGTGCATGCTTATGCCATTGTCCAACCATATTCAAAGTGGTTTATGAAAATAGATCACAAAAAATATGTCGACGTTGGAAAAGTGTACGACTTCTTGGTCGAAAATGTTTCACAGCATTTACCTCATATTCACGCAATCTCTGGGTGTGATACCACCTCCTTCTTTTATGGTGTTGGGAAGGTTAAGATTCTTAAAAAGATAATGAAACATCAAGATTCACTTGATCTATTAAGTTCATTGGGAGAGTCCAAAGATTTGACAATGCAGAGTATCAAGGATGTGATAGTGTTCGTCCAAACTGCCTTGTATTCTGGAAGAAAACATGAGTCGTATGTTGACAAAAGAGTTCGCTTGTACAAATCTATGATAATGAAATCATGGCAATAATTGCCTCCAGACCCCGACTCAATGCAGCAAGCAGTCAGACGTGTCTATTGCCAAGTCTATCATTGGTTGAGGTTTGCAAAAAAGTCTGTTCAATCCATATCTCTCGAGGACAACGGTTGGACTATTGACGTCGAAAAAAGTTTGGTAGAGCCTGTTTGGTTCACGGGCGTGTTGTTGGTTTTTTAATTAATGCATCTCTGTGTCAATTCGATCACTTCTATTCGACATCTTTTAAAAGTTCATTTGTATCGTACCTTAGAGATACATTATAGTTAGGTGAAAAAATTCCATGAACAATTTCAGTTTCTTCAGCCCTATCATCTGGAAATGAAGAAACAAGACCACCAGCCCCTTCCGCTCAAAAACGGCAACGAAGGCGGAAAATAAGAGCAGCAACAAGCAAGTAGAATATTCAGTAAGTGAGAAAGGACCCGATTTTGAGATATTTGCAGAGAGCAAGAAGTTGGATAATGATTATTTGGTGACTCCTCAAGCAGTGATAACGATTTGGAAAGCGACGACTTTGACTAGATGTCTTAAACTACAAAACTTGTATATACTCATTGGTATGGTAGATTTAGAAAAATGTAATTAGAATTTTATTCTTACGACCACGCGTTTGACATCAAGATAGACCCAGTCACCTAAAAACAAGTTTTAACAATGCCTCTACACGAAGGAATACATTTGGGGAACAGTTGGGGAGGTTTCCTGTGACCAAAATTAGCGCTGGGCGTGAAAGTCATATAAATACAACAAGTCCCCCTTTCAAAATAAGAGAAAACAGCAAGAAATTACCAAAAAAGGAATATTTGACGTCCACACACGAAGGAATGCATTTCTGTATCAGAAAAACCCATGTTGGTGAAAAAAAACTAGTAAAATCAGAACAAAACATGGTTTTAGGCCATTATGACGTCATTTCTAAAAATAGTAACATCGGTAAATATTGATAAAATGTATATCAGTCGAAAGCCCACGTTGTGCTGAATCTAAATATGCAAGTATTTTTGACAATGGGTGTAAGTAAACCGAGAAATCGCAGGTAGAATGGAGAAATTCGTTGTTTAATGACGTCATCCAATTGAGACACTTCCGGTCAAAATCGAAAGTGACCCATCTTGGATTTGAAATCTGCAGAGTCGATTTAGTAGGAATCCGTGATAAAAGTTGAGGTTAGGCAAAAATTCAGTCACTTATATGGAATTCCCTGCCTATTAGTTTTGTAGGTATTGTTATATTTCATCTATTTTTAACTATCTTCATAGCAAATGGTTTATAACGACGCTCCTGTATACAGTGTAGCAAGTTATCATTATCATTTTCATGTTATCATGTTATCATGGTCTAGATTTTCAATCTACTTTATTGACTAGGGGTAACGCCCAGTAACATATCACACTCTTTTTGGAAGAATAGAAAAGACCTCTCAGCTCTGCAGCTTTGCTATCTCAAAATGCTGAAAAAAAGCTGCAGCCCTGAAATCTATAACACAGACAGACGGATAGTTGATAGGCACATACACTCACTATCTTCGCAAGGTATGGGTTTATGTGCTAAGCACAAAGGGCCCAATGAATAGGCAAATTAATCGAGCAGTGCGACCCTGGTCCTTCCTCTCGATTTGACCACTCCTCAAGCTTGATAACAACTTGATGTGACCACGACTCGTGGTTCCTTTTGCCTGGAATTACAGAGAGCTGGCTTATTCTTTCCTCAAACTTTGTGACAGGTCTGAAGGTGGTTTCGAACCCGGGACCCTTTGAAAAGGGTCAAGTGATCTAACCACTCGGCCATCCCCGCCACTTCAGTGCCGGATATCAGTACTGTGCATCTAACCACGGAGAGACGATTTTGATCTCTAAGGGCGAGGCTTGGACCACATCTATTCAAATTTATCATTTATAATTCTTTTGTATTTTTGAACGATGCAGAGAATAGACTTGATGGTGAATAACAAGTTTAAGATAGCGTCAAATCTGCTACATGGGAAAGTTTTAAGGCACACCTCGAGTCTAACCCAAGACACACAACAGAAATAACACTGTCTAGCAAAATGATGCGGTTTGCTATAAAGAAGAATTTAACTCAAATTAACTGCAAACATTAACATTAACTAACCTACATTTAAATCCAAGCAAAGTGAAGCAAAACAAAAAGTCTAAGACTAACTACAACTTAAGTACTAAGAAATTAACTACGAATAAGTAATCTAAATACAAACAGAAATACTCACAAACTTTACTTTTCCGGCAGCTTTAACTGCTCAGCAGATAGGCCAAAGAGTGAAACGAAACCATGGGTTGAACTGTCTCGGCTTCTTTCTTCCATGTGCTAAAATTTTATACCTGCCTAAACCAAGGGCTGGCGAGCTTTTAAAGCTAACGTTTCATAACGAGGCTTCTGCCAAATAAGGAAATTACATTACGCGTCACTACGAAATTAACTCACACAAATTAAATTAACAAGACAATGAACAAAGTTACAAACAAAAGAAGGGTAGGCCTAATGCATTCAAATAAGAATGTACCCTTCACGCGTATTGTCCCTCGGATAACTTTTGTGTGTTACATCCAGCCCCCAAACAGTGGACTACAGGGGAACTGTTTCTTCTCCAGGTCTAGCACAAATGTTTCCTCCGCTCTTCGTCCCTTCTTCAGGAGCTCCCAAAAGGCATAGCTTGGCGATTGGTTGCACCAGCTCAGTTTTGAGAGTCTTTCCCCTGACGGAGCGTACAAATTCACCTCTGCCCTTTGTCTCCTCGTCTGCTCGTCCTAAAGTCCAATGTCCTCTTGGCAACGACTCATCCAACACCAAAATAATGTCGTCTACCATTAGATTACGCTTGATGGTTTGCCATTTCGGTCTTAACTACAATATGGGCAAGTACTCCCTTCTCTATTTTCTCCAAAATAGATCAGCAAGATAATTGGCTAAAATTAGTAGTAGCTTAAATTATAGCTCAAGTTCTATTTGGCTTAAATTAACTTTAGCATAGCTATAAATCATCCCGCCAACTTTTAAATAAATCAATAATAAAAATAATTATAATGATAATGCACTTGATTCCACCTTCTTCTAGAATAGCTGTCCGACTTGACAAGCATACCAGGCGGGAAACTTGCATTTGATTTCAGCAGTAGAAGGTGATTTGGTGTGAGGGCATTCGTGTCTTTTGGATCGCTCGACACTTCAGTCAGAGGTCTACCGTTGATAATTGACAAGATCTCACATTAATGGTCAGTAATTCATCATCATCTAACACCTGCTCTCAACGTAGGGCTTGCATTTGTATAGATCTGATGATTCGCTCCCATACTCAACCCATATGAGAAGCCTTTGGGAGATTATGAATCCATTGGATTTCTTGCTGCTGAAAGTATTGATGAGGTTTGTCTCTATTCCAATGATTGATTGCCTCTTTGAGCTCTCGATTGCAACCAACAAAATTCGTTCCATTGTCAGATATAATTTCGTGTGGTTTGCCTCTTCTTGCATCGAGTCTGCATCCATGCTATGAATGACTTCGACATGGATAGCACGAATTGCCAGACAGGTGTAATTACTCCACATCTTTTCTCTTGACAACGTCTACTTTTCACCAAGAAGGGTCCAAAGCAGTCGCATCCAACATATGTGAAGGGGTGAATGTCAGGATTACATCGGTCTGGTGGTAAATTCGCCATCTTTTGTAGGCCTGGTTTCTGTAACCTCTTCTGGCAGTCAAAACATCCATTGAAAATAAAGGGAGAAATAAGTCCAAGGGGTCATATAATGAGGATAAAACACTTAATACACCTCGTCTTGTTGCTGGCTTGTCCTCGAAGCTGGTGTTGTATTTAAATTCATCTTGATCTGTATTCCATCGCAGACCCAACCCCGTGTCTGCAGGAAAAGTGTCCTTTCCCAAATCTATGCTCTTCAATTCTTTTGAAAGCTGGCGGTCTGGGATTAAATTCAACACATCTCGATTATTGTTCGTCAACTTTGTCAGGTGAAATCCACCATGCGATAATAGCTCAGTCACTTCTGTGAATATTTAGATTACATATGATGTATGTTTCGTAGACTTATTTATTATATTTCGTAGACTTTCGTAGAGAAGATGTCATTCACCTAAGAGTTTCTTTAAACGGTTTCGGTGATTTTATACTACTCTCTGTTGTCGACGGCTATTTTCCTCAACGCGAAGCAGCAAGATGACCATACACCTCAAATGAACGAGCATTTGGTTCTCTTCTGGTTCTTGGTTCAAATCTCCATTTTGAATCCAAAGAAAGTGTATGGTATCAATATCCTTGGGATGGACGTGGACCTGATGGTACATTGATTCAACTTCTGCCATCCATGCCACTGATTTTTGACGGATTGGCTATCCGGTCTTTCATGGCTAGAAATCTCACTTCAGCTTCGTGAAAATAGGCCAGGCATTCATCTATATCATCCTCATCCACAAGGTAGTTGCGATAATTCTCAAATGCACCACAGAGTTCATCAAAGGTTTCCTTTAAGTTTTCTTAACGCCTTTTTACTTCAGAAAGGAAAGAGTCAGCCAGCGCTGTGTCGTCTATTTGCTTCGGTGCTCTTGTTAGGAGCGCTTTGCGTTGGCTCTCGTCTGCGCAAGTTTCCTTCTTTCTTCAGCATCCACTCGCTTTCTGTTACGATTTTCTTCGTTTGCTAGCACCAAATTCTCTTCCTTATCCATCACGGCAGTTTCAAGCTGATGTAGCTCCAAATCTGCTACAGGGGAAAGTTTAAACGCACACCTCAAACCGAATCCAGGACAGCAGAAATAGCACACTGGGTTTGGCAAAATGATGCGATTTCCTGTAAAGAAGAATCAAATTCAAATTAGCTAAAAACATTAACCAACGACTGACCTACATGTAAATCCAAGCAAAACGAAGCAAAACAAGAAGTCTAAGACCAATTAAAACTTAAGAACTAAGAAATAAACTACGAATAAGTAATCTAAATACAGCAGGAATACTCACAAACTTTACTTTCTGGTAGCTTTAACTGCTAAGCATATAGGCCAAAGAGCGAAATAAAACCATGGGTTGAACTTTCTTGTCTTCTTTCTTCTGTGCACCAAAATTTTCTGCCAGCCTAAACCAAGGGCTGCAGAGCTTTTGAACCTACCGTTATCAAAACGAGGCTTTCGCAAAATAATGAAATTTTATTACGTGTAACTACAAAATTAACTCACTGAAATTAAATTAACAAGACAATGAACAAAGTTAACAAAAAAAGAAGGGTGGGCCTAAGGCATTTCAATATGAAATGTACCCTTCACGCGTATGGTCCCTCGGATAACTTTTGAGTGTTACAAGACATTTGATTCATTGAGCCTAAAATATCTCTTTACACTGATCATAAATCAAATGTAGAACACTGAGTACTAATTCCACATTTAAACGTTACAGATACGATACACTACGGAGCAAGAGTTCGCTAAAGAAGCAAACAAACGTACGAGTGCAATACACTACAATCACAGCAAGGAGCGCAGGCTATCTATCATACAAGACAAATATCAGTCAGGAAAACAAACAAGATTTTAATTCTATCACTAACCAAATCATTTAAATCTTAAAATACTTATGAACACTTTATGAGAAGGTAATAATTGTGATTTAAATGCATAGATATCATACCATAGCAAGAAAGAGTTCATCACTTGCCATTACATAAGTACACATATCAACATGTGAAATATATTACAATTACAAAACGGAATGCTTCATATAATACAACACCAATTATCAATGAGAGAAGATATTGAAATAAGACCTTGGTTTTATCATTATAAACTCATAGTGCTTATGACCACTTTATGAGTAGCTTCTAGTTGCACATTGAGACGTTACAGCTATTATACCAAGAGTTCATTGTTATCCCATTACCATTCACAAGAGACAATAAGAATCACTGAAACAAAGATAACTATCACAACAGAATACTACAAAAATTAAGAAATTAAGAAATCACTTTGTTGTTGCAGGTGCTGGCAAATATTTTTCACAGTAAATACTCTTTTAGCCTACTTCTTCATCAGTCCCCCCCTTCTCAAATAAACCCACTTGTTTAAGAAATAATAACTTTAAACATTCATTTCCTACAAAAAACGTTAAGAGACAATAAAGAAATTCAATCATAACTTTTATAGAGATTAATTGCAATTCGGGGAAATTGTTAAACCCCCTTTACGCCAAACCTCTACCAAGTTCCTCCAAAAGGAGCGAGTTGTAATGAGTACTCCGGGTGCTAATTTTAGAATTTAAAACGTGACATAAGTAGCATTCGGGCCCTCGACCTCTGCCTAACCTAGTACATCAGCGCTCTGATCGAGATATTTCAAGGGGTTTGTTGGTAAAGAAACTAATTCATCAGTTATCAAGCTGAATTCTAAATTCCCTTTCAATCAAAATAATCACTAAATGATTTGATCAGAAAACTTACTCCCTATAGCTTGATAAGAATCATTTCTTGAACTTCTTATTGACAAAGTCCTGATCGAATTGACTCTTGGAGATAGGTGGCGAATTGACTCTTCCACTGGCAGGAGCAAGGTTTTCCCAGTAGTCTCTCCTCGCCCTAAAAGAGAAGAAGGACATTTACAACTCAGATTCGTATCCTAGATTGTTGCAACTAAGAATTCCCGTCAACCTGAAAATTTCCTAAAGTTATCGGATTTGAGTACTCAGAGTTTCGTACGAGTTTCTTAAGGCTACGTAACAATCTTCGTGCATAATCTACTACCTGAAGACCTGAACGGATACTTCAAAAGATGTGAGCATGAAGTAAACACAAGAGGCAACATCTCATGTGTTGTTTTACCGAGAATGCGCACTGAAACTGAAAGAAAGTCATTTGCTTACCAGGGAGCCCAAAATTTCCACCGACTCGAAAAATCAACCCGTTACGAAACATCTATTTTGCTATTCAAAGAGAAACTAAAACTATCGAAGTCTCTGTAGATGTCGAAGATAAACTGGTTTTTGACTCTAACAAATCCTTATCTTTTAATTGTACGTTAAATTATTTTCATTTTATTCTATTTTACCTTGATTTTAACCAAAGCAAGTGTTAATAGGTAGGATTACAGGTCCTTGAGTGATAACAGATAGTTTTACGTTTGAACAAGTCAACCTGTCAAAATATTAGTTATCATTATTATTGATATCATGTTCACAACCTTGTCTGAAAGAAAATTTTAAAAACTAGGCTTTTTGAAGCCTGTTCAAAGTTTAGACATCATTCAAGTGCCTTACAAGTAATATGATACAAGAAGCAAGTGGAAAAAGATTAGTAATACTGAAATGATTCCTTTTTGAAAATAAGTAGTTTCTTAAGTTATATTTTCCCAGTACTAGATTTTCTTGAATTTTTGTCCATTCGCGAGTCTGGGTTTCTTCTAACGAGTTTCTCATAACAAAAAAAACGTGTAAACGAACAAAAGATTATTTCATCAACAAAGCAGGGTTTTTTGCACTGATCTCAAAATTCAGACTGGATCGATCATTATTTTCTTTCTGGAGCCAAATTTTTGAAGCCAATGGCTTCGGCTTCCATTTGGCCTCCCGATATGGCTGCCAAAGAAATTATGTTGACTTGATTTTTTGTAAAACAAAAGCAAACGATTTTTCAGTCTCTTGCTGACTATTCATAACATTCCAAAAATCATCAAAGAAAATGCAAAGCCCTAGTGTAATCTAATTGTATTGAATTGCGCCTTCCAATATGGCTGCCAATCGACTTCATTTCAGAACGACAGATGCTCCATCCAGTCTTTATGTTGAGAACAGTAAGTTTTTTGTGCAATTCTAAAAGTTTCAGTTCTAAAAACTTTCGGAGCAGTTCTAAACAAAAAATCGCGCAGTTATGAGTTTGTTAGTTGATGAAATTATGAAAAAGAAGTTCAGCAAACCAAATACGCCTTGCGGAAGCTTCAAGAAACTAAAAGTTTTCTTGCCCTTCTGCGGTATTGATGCCTCAGAAAGTCCCCAACACGAAGTTGCCCATTGATATCATTGCTAAGTATCATGTGGTCAAAATTGTTTTCATTGTTTGGAGGGAAAATTGGGTCTCTAACTGGAAACTGGTGCTGAGTGTTTCAAAGGATCACACATGGCATCACTTTTTCCTCCACAACTTTCCAGGGAAGAAAAATGAGAAATTTTCAATTTTCCTTAAAGAGACCCTGCAACAAAGATTAAAAAGGTGTAGCATGACATAATTGGATTGTACCTGTTTGCAACCCATGGTAGTGGGTGGGTCTTGAATGAGCCTCCCCACGGTTGATGCTTGTCACTTCCAGGTGGTAGGTACCCTCGTTCTGGAGCAAGCTGAAAAATTATTAATCGTTTGATCAACAGGTGGTTTTCCAGTGTATGGGTTTTCAATTATTCTAGTCACAGGCTACTATTCCAGGGATTCCCTTTGTAATTCGGCATCACAAACCGGATTTAGTGCAAGGTACACAAAGCAAGCAAACAGATTTCATTGTTAACACAGGTTCGGAGTATGCTAGCTTGAAGCTGTTGTGGACCAACTAGCCAGCAGGATTTCCTTTGTAATTCGGTATCACAAACCGTATTACTGCCAAGTACACGGACTAACTGATGGGATTTCCTTTGTAATTCGGTATCACAAACCGTATTACTGCCGAGTACACGGACTAACTGATGGGATTTCCTTTGTAATTCGGTATCACAAACCGTATTACTGCAAAGTACACGGACTAACTGATGGGATTTCCTTTGTAATTCGGTACCACAAACCGTATTACTGCAAAGTACACGGACTAACTGATGGGATTTCCTTTGTAATTCGGTATCAAAAACCGCATTACTGCCAAGTGTACTGACTAACTGATGGGATTTTCTTTGTAATTCTGTTTCACAAACCGCATCATTGCCGAGTACACCAACTAACCAGCAGAATTTTCTTTGTAATTCTGTATCACAAACCGTATTACTGCCAAGTACACGGACTAACTGATGGGATTTCCTTTGTAATTCGGTATCAAAAACCGCATTACTGCCAAGTGTATTGACTAACTGGTGGGATTTTCTTTGTAATTCTGTTTCACAAACCGCGTTACTGCCAAGTACACCAACTAACCAGCAGAATTTCCTTTGTAATTCTGTATCACAAAATTACAAACTGTATTACTGCTAGGTACACCAACTAGCTGATGAGATTTCCTTTGTAATTCTTAAATTTGCCCAGTTAATGAAAAAACAAACTTCCCTGTTCCAAATTAAGCCCTTCATGACCCTATCTTGAGGATAGCTTAATGTCACAAACACGAAAGGTTTTGTAGGAATACAATAATAGTAAATTCCTTACCTCTTCTGCGATTGCTCTGATGTGATAAGATAATACAGCACAGCAACCGCCGATGTACCTGATACCAACATTATAAGCATCTCTTGCAAATTTACCCATCTCAAAACGAGTTACTTGTCTTGGCTCCAGTGCTAAAAATCAAAATAGAAAGATTATCATTGAGAAATATTAACAAAAACATGGTTTTACTATTTTGTATCATTATGCTGAGGTTCAGGAAAAAGAAAATTGGGAACTGGCATTTGCCTTTTCATGAACAGGGAAAATGGGATGGGACTTGTACCGTAAAGACTTGAAGAAGTTTCCAAACTCTTTTGATTCATGCAAAATCTACTACCGAAGCTTCCTAATTTTTGAAAATCTGCGCCTACCATTTCTTGTAAATGATTTCCTATCAAAAAACATGATACATGATCCCTAGGGGGTAACATTATCAAAGTCTGACAGGGGATTTAGGGCCTGATTATATGAGCGAAAATACCTCACCTTCCAGACCCTGGGCTGACAAGGGAAGTAAATTTCAAGCACTGTTTATATGGGATTTTCATGCCAGATCTGAAAGGCAAGGTAAATCCCTAGATGGCATTAATCTTCGACGCATCATTGATTTTCCATCGAAAAAAGGTTGACTTTACTTCACCCTACCGGTAGTTTTGCAATTATATCGGAAAATTTCACTTCACCTGAGGGGTTGAACTTCACCTCCAGTGAAATGAAGTTTCACCCTACTGGTAGTGTAGAGTGAAGTTTTAGTTTTCATATAAACGCAAGCTGAAAAACCAATTGTATTCTACAGGATGGTGAAATATTACTTGTCAGCCCCGGGTCTGGCAGGTGAAGTATTTTTGCCCATATAAACAGGCCCTAAGTTGAAGTAAAACAGGAGCAGTCAAAAGATCAAAGTCAAAATCAGCAGAGAATCGAGGACCAGTCTAAAATTTGCGATCACATTTGACTTGTGCTTTTCTATCCAGGGTGAACAGATTCATTGAAACAAATGTTTCGAGAGGTAGCTTCTAGAATTTTGTCTCTCTATTTTCTCTTTGGGTACCTCTGCTCCATTAGCCTTTAAGCAATTTCTTCAAAAATAATAGTCATAGACCAGTGGTTGAGCATTTAACAGGACCGAAAAGTTTAGGAATTATGGTTTTAATTCCATCCAATAAGCCTATTAGAAGTTTCAAAAGTGCATGGGCATAAGTGCGAAAGATAGCTTGTTTTTGCCTTCTTTTTGTAATTGAGCTATTTTACTTTATCTCGACTTGATCATAAGACACAGTAAAATAATAATAAAATACACATTGGATGTTAAGAGCTGGGACGAGTTTAAAGAAAAACTTCATCAAAAAATCAACATCAAAAACTGCACTGGCCAAAGACCCAACTGGCCTTGTGACATGGAAAATGGGTGAAATCATTGCTAAATAAGATCTTAAGGTACTTACCAAACGGGAATTCAGGTAGACTAATGTACCCATCTTTTCCAGCTTCTGGAGTCCATTTTCCCAAAGGTTGACAAATAAGATGCTTCTTGAACCCAGCTTTCTCTAAAGATTCTTTGATTTCCTTCATCGCTTCGACTAACTGCTGAGGATCAAAGGCACAGTTCAAGCCAATGACGTCAGCTCCTGAAATCATTATAAAATCTATAAACCTACTATAGAAAGTAAAGCCCAGGTCGAACGACGCACAACATTACAACAAACATTTCGCCAGACATGATGTGGGCTGAAATGTTGGCTTGTTTCACCACCTTGTTGGCACATCCAACATCCTCAATGTTGATATTTGCTGAAAATTGACTTGGGTCAAAAATTTTGCGGGCTTTGCCCAACATTTCTATTGTTTGAAATATTTGGTTATTTGATCACCTCAGCCATCACTGTTGGATTTGTACATGTTAGCTCAAAAAGCGAATGCAAAAGTGAAACCAAAACATTTGTGTTATCAAGTACTGATAAATACAAATTAATTGGTGGACAAATGAATAGAAAATCTCCTGTTGTTATCAAGTTTTTGATAAACAATTGGTCTTTTTTAGAGCCAAGTAAGTAAATCCATAATCAAAGTACTTTGATGGTAAACTACTAAACTCTGCCAGATTTTTCGAAAGTGTGGTCCTTGTGCCTAGGCCCTAAAAAACCAGCAGGGAAAATGTTGGCTCGTTTGAACACACATGCTGCATAGCCTGCCAACATCAGGAAAACGTTTGGGAAGAATGTTGGGTGAAAAGTTGCATCGTTTGAACAGGATTTAAATCTCTATGCTTCATTTAACTTCAAGACAACACAAAAGTTATTCAACAAGAATGCCAAGTTAAACAAGAGACAACGAGCCATCCTATAATGTACATATTGCTTACCAGCTTCCGCCATTTTGACTGCACATTCCCCGGTCGTCAAGGAGCTGGTGCGATCTCCCATTCCTCCAATTGACATCATGGAGACTACTGGCTTGTTGCATTTCTTCAGAGTCTCAATTGCCCAGCATATTTCTTCGCAATACCTGAAAAACTGAACCATTTAATTCTAATGAAGCAAAGGCCAATTGCTAAGGTCAATCGTATCCTGATGGTTTGGAAACCATGGAGCAGGCTTGTCGGGATGGAGAGTTTACTTTTTTGAGTCTGTGAAACAAGGTGGTCCTTTTGGATAGCAAAAAACCATATCAGGCCTCTTTGCTAGAAGTAAAGATTTGCTCAGACCTACAACATTTGATTAAGAAATTCTTGGAAAATAGTCTCCTTCAAAACCATGGATTCCATAATTATTTGGATAGAAGGAGTGTTTTCCCATTAGGGCTCTTTAGACAAATATCTATAGATATATCTAAATATATCTTAGTGCCACTGGACTGCTGGTTTTGACTGGCTATTTCTCCACTAAACTAGTCATCCACCACTTTTTTATCCACTGATTTCAATCTACCTCTAGGTAAAAACAATTAATTAGGTAGGTTTAGATGTCTTTCAGGTTATCATTTTCTGCAAAGTTTCCATAACTTTACTAGCAATCCTGAACTTCTGTACTCATTTCTGAATATCTGAACTATTATAAGTTTCACCCCTTCTGCTAAGGAGACAGGTGCAATCCCAATAAGGACACTGTCGGAGTATTTAGCACTCTGCAATCAGGCATCAACATTTTCAGTTCAAGTACTTCAATTAGAAATTAATTCATCAAATCAGAAATCTTGATGAAGGGACTGTTCATTATTCATGCCGTGATTAGCATAAAGGAGAAATACGCACTAGGCTATCAAAACTATTGCACAGGTCAATTCAAAATGGCGGCAAAATTGCAAAGCTGTGAGGGCTAGGCCTAAATTAAAATTCCCATAACTTGTGTCAGACAGCTCACAAATACATGGTTTTGGTGGCAAAATTTAGGAAATTTTACTGACACCATAGCTCATATCAACAAGCAATAATAAATTGAGGAAGAAATTATCCATGACTTGGGATTTGAGTGGATGGTCAAAATATCAGCAAGAAGATTTTGAAGAAGGAGTTGTCATCTAAAATCAGTACAAAAGTGTTGTAAAAAGTCATTAATATGGTAAAGTGCTTTGTTACTTTGTTGCTACTGCTTTGTGGAATCCCATGGGTTTTGTTTCTTCTCTGTATGGTGACTTGAAGGGAAAATGAAGGAGGTTCAAAATATTTCAAGGGAGGGGGAGAGTAATTTTTCATCTTGCATCCCACACATCAGTTGCAATTTTGTGATTCTTCAGGTAAACATGTTGTTTGTTCTCCTTCTTATGTCCTTTTACTTTACATTTATGAAGTATTTTACTTGGTTATTGACCTCAAACCCAGGAATAATAGTTACAATCGTGTGTATCAGATAAATCTCTTTATTGACAAAAATGTACTTTAAAATCCAAGGTCTCCTCCTTTCCTTAAAATTTTTGAACCTCCTTCATTTTCCCTTCAAGTCACCATACAGAGAAGAAACAAAACCCATGGGATTCCACAAAGCAGTAGCAACAAAGTAACAAAGCACTTTACCATATTAATGACTTTTTACAACACTTTTGTACTGATTTTAGATGACAACTCCTTCTTCAAAATCTTCTTACTGATATTTTGACCATCCACTCAAATCCCAAGTCATGGATAATTTCTTCCTCAATTTATTATTGCTTGTTGATATGAGCTATGGTGTCAGTAAAATTTCCTAAATTTTGTCACCAAAACCTTGTATTTGTGAGCTGTCTGACACAAGTTATGGGAATTTTAATTCAGGCCTAGCCCTCACAGCTTTGCAATTTTGCCACCATTTTGAATCGACCTGTGCAATAATTTTGATAGCCTAGTGTAAGACGTTGATGACTTTTTGCATTTACTCAACCTTAGCCAAAATAAAAAAGTTAACTACCTAACCAAAAAAATCTTATACCCATGGTGCCAACAGGCAGCACAAGTAATGAACAGTCCCTAAAGAAGTTAAGGTTGGGACAATTTAGAAAAACGAAAAAAGATTACCTCTGCAATGACAAAATCTACATCATTTTCAACAAATATATCCATCTGTGTTTCAAATTCAGCTTGGACTTTTGCTTTGTCCGCCTTATGAGTATAGGCACTGGTTTCACTTAGGCAGCCTGCGACCATTATTGGCCTTTCACTCTCTGCGGCAACCTCTTTTGCTATTTGGCAAGCAGCTCTGTTCATATCTGCGCACTGTGGGTGGAAAAATACAGACTGTGGTCAAATAACAGTGCAGTAGTAGCTAGTACCTCCCTTTATGGGCACCCAATTAAGACTGTCACTTCATTATTACGGCTAAACATACATAATCTTGTAAAAAACACTTGTTAATGGGGAGCATTGCAAATTGCAATGCTCTTTGCTGCAAATTCTTTTGCTATTTGGCAAGCAGCTCTGTTCATATCTGCGCACTGTGGGTGGAAAAATACAAACTGTGGTCAAATAACAGTGCAGTAGTAGCTAGGACCTCCCTTTATGGGCACCTAATTAAGACTGTCACTTCATTATTACGGCTAAACATACATAATCTTGTAAAAAACACTTGTTAATGGGGAGCATTGCAAATTGCAATGCTCTTTGCTGCAAATTCTTTTGCTATTTGGCAAGCAGCTCTGTTCATATCTGCGCACTGTGGGTGGAAAAATACAAACTGTGGTCAAATAACAGTGCAGTAGTAGCTAGTACCTCCCTTTATGGGCACCCAATTAAGACTGTCACTTCATTATTACGGCTAAACATACATAATCTTGTAAAAAACACTTGTTAATGGGGAGCATTGCAAATTGCAATCCTTGTATAAATTAGTAGAGTGGGCCAGTGTGGGTTACAATAGTTCAGTCACATGCTTAGGCTAACAGTTGAGAACAATATCCCAGACCTTGACCCTTACTGCATTTCATGTGTGCAGTGCTTCCAGCAGACAATGGCATTTCATGTCATGCCAAATATTTCCTAATCATCTGAGGGTAATCCATATATGTGTGGGCAGTCCCAATATTCTCATTCTGGAGGTCTGTTCTTGCTGTTAGTTGCTGATCTGCTACGCAATTGCTATTCGCTGCCGCCCGCCCTCCCAACTATTGTATTCCTACATATCTTGCTGATTCGCTTATTTTCAAGGGAGGATTTTAATAAAATTATGTTAAATTCTATATCGTGTATCTAGTATCTGTAATGTATCTTTGTAAGTGTAATGTGTTTGTTTTGATGTGATGAGTTATTTGCCCCATACTGGTGTTTTTCTTTCTGCTTTCCTAATTTAGAGTCATCTTGTTATAGTATAGCGCTTTCTGTCCAAAACATACATAATCTTATGATAAAGAACTGTTATACCGGCAAATTCTTTCTTCTATTAGGGATATTAAGGCATATAATCAGTTTACATTAATTCCCAAAAGTTTTCAATGCTGAAAATATCAATTTATTTGCTGGTCTGAAAATTTGTAAAGCAGTGACTTTTGAAAAAATGATTTTATCTCAATTTCATTTTTCAAGCTTAGATTGAAGTTCAAATTGTTCTAAATAGTAGAAATCGGCACCACCATACGTACCAAAATATTTGGGACCAATAGGTAAAAGCTACTCACAGAGTATTTGATACCTTGTTCTTTTAATCGGTCATCGCTTGAATAGAAAGTCAATGCTTGAAGCACATCAGCGCCGCCTCTTATAAATTCCCTGTGAAGACCACGGACTGTAAGAAAACAGCATTGATAGAATGCATAAAAAAAGATGATATAACATTATATGAATAATGGTTAATAAAAGATTCAACCCTTTTTTTCTAGTGCTAACAAGTGACAGTTTTAGACAGGTGCGGGAACTGCGAAACGGGTCAAACAGAAAACTTTTTAGACTCTTCATTTGATTGAAGGCAACATTTTCTGTACCATATTTGACCTTTCCTTCTGATGCGGGCCCTTTTTGCTATATGTAGCCTAGGGGCCCAGAGCCCTTTGGCCCCTGTCAAAACCACCCTGGTCTTAACTTAAACACTATACATAGAGCTGCAAGAGCAAGTACTTTATTAAAAGAAAAGATTTCATATTTGTTGTTCATTCTTTAATGATTTGTTTAGAGTGGTGTTTAGGTTTGCATAAGAAAAACATTATTTGCACACATGTGTATCTGTAGGCTATGACTTTAGAAATCCCAAAAGTAACGATCACAAGTATGAGATTAAATCTCAAAGACTCATTTAGATTAGGAACGGATCCAAATGGATATGGATCCATTTTGAACCGTGCTCATATTTGCTAGCGTTTACACTAGAATGTATCCATTTCAGATCACGTTTACAATGGGAACGGATCCAGAGCCAGGTCCAACCCCATTTTCAGCCCTTTGACCTGAATCTAATTGCAAAACATACAGAAACATTTCCTCGCCTTCGACCCGTACTCGTTTTGGAAGGGTTCCAGCCATTTACACTACAACTAAATGAGCACAGTACCTCTAAGGGGACCATTATGGAAATAAGGACAATTTGACCTTTTTAATGCTATCCCTGCCACCGTAGTTAGAGGTGTTTTTAATATTCAAGTTAATTTTATCTTCTGGTGCTTTTATTCTTTGCATTTCTATAACTTGCCTGATTTAATTATCATCTTATTTTATTTTTGTATTCCTGTAATTTAATTTGAAGTGGCAAATGAATACTTACTTACTTACTTACTTACTTACACTTTGACCCATAATTGTATGGATATGTACCAGCCATTTAACCTTCACCTATACTGATACAGATCCAAATGGGAACAGTTTGGAAAGCAATCCCAAATTTGAATGCAATACAGATCCGCTAGTTCCAGAGTGTAAACACAAAGTCTATCTGTGCTAGTTTAGGTACAGATGCGTTGGGCTCTGTTCCAGTTTAAACCAAGTTTAAGTTAATTTGGACCCAAGATATGGAATTCGCTCCAAGATGATATAAAGTTGGCACCTTCTGCCATCAATTTCAAACCATCCACAAAACCTGGTTCCTTGAAGGTGTGTGCTGCTGCTCTTTTTGCCATTAATAACCTGTCATAAGAGTGGTCATACTTGATGTCACTTCATGTTACTTTAAGCTACTTGAAATTCGTCCCTGTGCTGTGTTGGCACTAACATGAAGTAATCATAGGATTATGTTTATTATCATTATCGTAACTTAAAAGTTTGACAAGATCAAGAAAAGCAGGCCTACCTGCATCTGGGTATTCAATAACACATTCAGGGGTGTAATCACCAGTCGCGTAGCACCTCTTTTCTAATTCAAATATCATTCCCCCATCACCAATGATTACTTCTCCTGCATCCAGCCTTCCCAATAGATTCTATAAACCAAAAAGTTTTAATTATCTCAATCATGATGTAATCAGCTCAAGGAGAGAAAAATAAGAGACAATGTACAGTACATGCTAAAAAATTTATCCCATCACGGACATAGTTTAGAAAGGAGCAAGTTTGTTTTCTCACTAAGGATTGTTTAGATAAGCAATTTATGATAACTGGCCTATTAAAAATGATCATCAGGTCAATAAGACCGAAGGCTGAATGTGCGCAGTGAGGTCCTTGCAATAAATAGAGGTCGGAAATCTCCTGAGCAATCATTTTATAAAAGCTTTATTCAAATGGTTTATATCTGTGCTATAGGGTCATTCCACATCAAATCATCAGATTTTTTTCAGTTTTGTAACCCACCTCCTCAGATTTTGATCATTTTTACACCACTTTGGAAGCCCATCAAGATATGCTTTTCCTGAAAATTTCAAGTTGATATCTTATTTGGTTCCGAAACTAAAGCAGTTTTAAATTTCAGCTATTTGATGAAATTACTCAACCGTGACCGCCATAAATTTTCGCAATGCTTGATGTTTGAGATACTATAATTTTGTCAATTTCTTTAAGAGAGACATGAAAATTGGTGTGTTGGGGTTTCTGGGGCTGAAGAAGCCATATTTGACCTCAGATACAACCTAACATGTACCCTTGACCCACTGGGGGTCATCTAAAAACAAAATTGCATCCCAAAAATTAGTAAAAACCACTCCCACTAGAAGGGTGAAATTGGGCATGTCTATGACCAGATATCTAAAAACCTTTGATTGTTTCATAATCTATAAGCTATAAGGAACCCTAAAATGTATCTTTCATTGTTTGTTATTCAGTTCATCAATAATTTTACTTGATTTGAAAATCTGACTTTTTAACCCAAAATTTGCTTTTTTATGTTTGCGCACGCTTAAGTCAAGGACCCAATTATGTCAGCAGAACAAAATATATTCATGCTTAGAATTGAAATTAGGTCCTATCTAAATTAATATTCCTCAAAAGCTTTGTCATGTAGCTGCATGTCTTGATTTTAATCTATATCAAAATGATGATGATGATAGTGATTCATGAAAACATATTTCGTTAAAGCTAACTACATACGTTTCATACGCCCCAGGAGAAGCAAAGCTTATCGAGCCTGGGGCGTTTACAACAAAACAAAAAACATTATAAAATTCAACAACTACTCTACAAGGTTAAATACAATGAAGATACATTAGTGGTTAGAAAAAAGCTATGAAATGCCAAGACAAGAAAACTGAATTGCTAGAGCAAATTAAAGTATTTTTATTTATTTTTTACACGTATGATTCTAGTTTGTATTCTTTCAGAGCTTGTAAGTATCCTATTTGGGGGGTTATCTTTTTCAATTCACGAGGTTGAGAGTTCCAGAACCTTGGACCTTTGACTGTTATCGCTCGGTTGCCAAAACGATTTACAGTTTTTGGTAAAATAAAATCATCACTGGAACGGGTAGGATATCGATGAGCACTTGTCCTGGTCT
This sequence comes from Pelagia noctiluca, assembly GCA_963924455.1. Classification (NCBI taxonomy): domain Eukaryota; kingdom Metazoa; phylum Cnidaria; class Scyphozoa; order Semaeostomeae; family Pelagiidae; genus Pelagia; species Pelagia noctiluca. The sequence goes on along the minus strand of OZ004327.1, from coordinate 12,287,552 downwards.
GGAATAAATTTTGTAACATATAAAACATATTTTGTAAAATATATTCATATCTGCAAATATATCTACTAAAATGCACACTGACTAATGTCATTCAATTGCAGCATAATGTGAAATTCTATAAAATAGTCAGACAGTTCAACATTGGTTAACTAAATCATTTGCTGAATGCATTGCTGATCAAATTTAAGGATTTTTCTGAAATGTTTTTATGTTCTACCATTTGTCTGAAGTTGTGTTAAACTTTATATGCTGGGTAGCAATTAAATGTAGTTTAAAATATATTGTAAGTGCTATTTATAGAGGGGACGAGATGAAATTTAATATATTTAAAATATATTGTATATAAGTGCTATTTAAAGAGGGGGCGAGATGACCCTGTGTCTTTTCCCTCTATTAATAGCACCTCATGTTGTATTATTGTTGCCAGCTTAAGATTTTATCTTTATAAAAAATAAATTAATAAAAAATATTCTACCACTTACAGTGAGGGGAGCTGCAATCTGGCATACGATATATGTGAACAAAACCCAGCAAATGTCTTACTGGCCACTTGAAATGTTTTCTTTGTCCTGTTGGGTGCATTTTAAACTTGCACTACAATCATTTTTCGTTAATTAACATGCATTCCTATCTACCATTTACCACCATGCAAATATGCTATGTAATTGGCAAGGTCTGGAATGATGTCCTCTTTTGCCACTTTTGAACTACCTGATATCAGGAAGGTGCCCTTAAAACTTTCATCCTCAGCGATTCTTTTAAAGGATATTTCCTGATTGGTAATTTCCGTAAAGAAATGGAAAGATCAAGTCCGAGGAATTGTTTGATTCTCTACTCAATTCGTACAGCAAGCATACCCTCCTTTGAAATATGAAAAAATCTATTTCATGTTTATTTTTCTTTCAAAAGTCGAACATGGCAGCTGTACTCAATATATGCTCCTGATATGGACGTTGCAAGCTTGCTCTGGCAGTTAAACGTGTTACTGTGGCCCCTATCATATTCCACGGCAAGCAGATTCCCAATAGCTAGCTGCAAAAATAGTTTATCGAAAAAGAAGGTTTAGAAACCTTTTTGTTTTACGTCTTTGTTTCACAGTTGATGTTGAGCAGTACTTCAAAGTGCACAACGTATGTCTTATCCTCTCTCTTTCCTACTAAAATGTTACATGTAAATATTAACTATACAAAAATGATGCTGAATATTATAAAATCTTTTCTAAATAACGAATATTTCTGGTTAGGGAACCAAAAGAAGCGTTTTGGTCTATTCGTTCAACCATGACCCTATTGGCTAAAACAAAAGACTGTGCACTCTCAATTTTGAAAAACTTGTACAAAAAGATAGAAAAATAGGCTTTTAAACCTTTTTTTTCGATGAACTATGCTGCAAAAAAGACCCATGTTGCATCAATACTAAAATCCTTTTTATGGAGGGATAGGTTGAGCATATTTTTAAAACTCTGGTACAGAGCAGCAAAACCATCTGAAAAATACTGAGCCTCTTCTATGTGTGAAAGTTTCCCCTTGACTATTTTCATCAATGCACATTGAAATTCAAAGACAAAATTGGTATCATACTCAAGGTCACCCAAGATAAAGCAATAAGACTGAGAGATGAGCTTGCCATCCTGTTGAATCATACAACGATTGGATGAAAAGTTTAAGGGCTTTTGCTCCATTAAAAGGAGTAGATCTCATCTTTAACAACAAGGTAGTTTTCTGGGAGATTCTCCTAACAATCCGCAAAATACTTTGCCTGACACTTTACCATGTACGAGTGGGAGTTTTTCTATACTGTTAACAAGAAGGACCATAAATTCATCAAGTATTTGATTCACAAGTTTACAGCAAATAGTGCTTTGCCATTGTTTGAAGAGATTTCTTGCTAGTCAGAGGCGAGAACATCTTGCAGATACGCACAAAGTGGTGTTATTATGCACCATACGCTTCTTCACTACTTCTAAATTAACGAAAAATGATTGTAGTGCAAGTTTAAAATGCACCCAACAGGACAAAGAAAACATTTCAAGTGGCCAGTAAGACATTTGCTGGGTTTTGTTCACATATATCGTATGCCAGATTGCAGCTCCCCTCACTGTAAGTGGTAGAATATTTTTTATTAATTTATTTTTTATAAAGATAAAATCTTAAGCTGGCAACAATAATACAACATGAGGTGCTATTAATAGAGGGAAAAGACACAGGGTCATCTCGCCCCCTCTATAAATAGCACTTATATACAATATATTTTAAATATATTAAATTTCATCTCGTCCCCTCTATAAATAGCACTTACAATATATTTTAAACTACATTTAATTGCTACCCAGCATATAAAGTTTAACACAACTTCAGACAAATGGTAGAACATAAAAACATTTCAGAAAAATCCTTAAATTTGATCAGCAATGCATTCAGCAAATGATTTAGTTAACCAATGTTGAACTGTCTGACTATTTTATAGAATTTCACATTATGCTGCAATTGAATGACATTAGTCAGTGTGCATTTTAGTAGATATATTTGCAGATATGAATATATTTTGATATAGATTAAAATCAAGACACGCAGCTACATGACAAAGCTTTTGAGGAATATTAATTTAGATAGGACCTAATTTCAATTCTAAGCATGAATATATTTTGTTCTGCTGACATAATTGGGTCCTTGACTTAAGCGTGCGCAAACATAAAAAAGCAAATTTTGGGTTAAAAAGTCAGATTTTCAAATCAAGTAAAATTATTTTTTGAACTAAATAACAAACAATGAAAGATACATTTTAGGGTTCCTTATAGCTTATAGATTATGAAACAATCAAAGGTTTTTAGATATCTGGTCATAGACATGCCCAATTTCACCCTTCTAGTGGGAGTGGTTTTTACTAATTTTTGGGATGCAATTTTGTTTTTAGATGACCCCCAGTGGGTCAAGGGTACATGTTAGGTTGTATCTGAGGTCAAATATGGCTTCTTCAGCCCCAGAAACCCCAACACACCAATTTTCATGTCTCTCTTAAAGAAATTGACAAAATTATAGTATCTCAAACATCAAGCATTGCGAAAATTTATGGCAGTCACGGTTGAGTAATTTCATCAAATAGCTGAAATTTAAAATTGCTCTAGTTTCGGAACCAAATAAGATATCAACTTGAAATTTTCAGGAAAAGCATATCTTGATGGGCTTCCAAAGTGGTGTAAAAATGATCAAGATCTGAGGAGGTGGGTTACATGGCCTTGATGATTTGATATGGAATGACCCAGGCCTGTCAATAATCCACCCCTTTTCTGATTGACCAATTTTGATTCACCACTATGAATAATATTTTGCCAATTTTGTGTCACATTCCTACACATCCATTTTCCCGAGGAGGTAAACATGCAAAAAGCAAGCAAGGTCGGGCCTACCAATCAAGTCTGCAAAGCAGGCTCTGATTGGACAAAATCTTAGGGCACACAAAAGCCGATTTTAGGCGCAAGCGGCACAAAACTTGAAGAGACACTCCAGAAGCGCAATTTTGATGCAAAATTTGTATTTCTATTTTTTTAATTATACGTCATTTACATAGCCAACAATACTAAATTTAATCAAGTACCATGATAAAATATTATATGCATGTGCCATTATTATCAGCATGTGCATTGTGTGGACTGCGCTAAACGAAGTTCCAATAAGCGTTTGTGCTCCCTGTGTTCTGTGTTATTATTCTTTCTGTGTTTAAGTTACTTCGTCATTTTTGTTATCCCTTTTTTTGTTGATTTTGACAAACAATCCCCGGAAGGGCCCTAGCACCTCCTGCAAACTTGCTAACTGCAATCACTTCAGACTTCAAACTTAAGACAGTCTAAACAACTAACAACTCGTAAGCTGAAAAAGAAAACAAATCAAATTTATTTCATTCAACAACAAATCATTTGGCAAAATTTCAAGTAGACTATCTTATCATTGATTAAATGCAAAGTTACAAGGCTACTCACAACTTGTTTTGATCTATTTGAAGTTTCATCAGACCCTGACACACATCTAGAAAAATCTAAAGCTTTCTTAGAAATCCTTCTGCATGCAATGGAATTCGCACAAGCAAAAAATTTCTTGGAAGCTGACAGTACTTTCGACAGACTGGCGGCCATTTTATTATGCTGGATGCAATGCAAGTCACTTTTGAGAGTGTACAGTTTACTTATGAAAATAATTGAATTGAATTGTTGGTTCTCATTCGTTTCGCCCTCAACCTAACTACATACACTCTTTTTTTTTATAAGAATATCTAATTTTTTTCTGAGCCTCAATATTCTTAATTTTTTGCTATTTTGAGCCTCGGAATATTCTTAAATTATTCTTACGGCAGAAAACACGGATATATCAATAAATTGTTATTATTGACATAAATGCCAAAAAGCACACCTACAGTATTACAAATATGGTGGATAACAGAACAATATCCTTGTTTCCTGTAAAACAGAGCTCATCCAGCTCATCCACACTTGGATCAAAATTTAGGTGAGTGTATTTAAACCATTCCCAGTAAAAAGCACACCAATTCAGAAGTAAAGAAACACTTGCTAAAATGTTTTCCATAAGATCTGAGCCTCGCAATATTCTTAAAATATTCTTAAATTTCACCGATTTTGAGGCTCATTATTCTTATAAAATTTATTCTTGTAAAAAAAAGAGTGTAACCTAAACCCTATAACCTAAACCCTAACCCTAACCCTAACCGGACCACTAATCGATAGCCATGACCTAATCCCATACATAAGCTTACAACCTATCGGTAACGCTAGCCCCAAAATACGCACCAATAGTGGGTGGGGGGTCATGGGAGGGAGGATAAACTACCCATACCCATGCGCAAAGTCTTGGGAAATACTTTTTTGTAGTTGGTGGTTTTCTAGATTCTTGTTTGTTCTCTGTCTTTCACAACTAGGACCGGAGTCCGGAATTTGATGTCAAAACAAAGAGCAGTGAAATACATTATGAATAATTGAAAGATTATTGTTCCACTTACCTTCTTGTTGATAACAGCAATCGTTCTCTCTGTCCTTTTGTATACAACTTTCAGTGAGAGAAACGACTTTGCTACACTGCAGATATAGAGACTAATTTAAGGGCTTGAACATATCCAACTTTAAAAAAAATGTACATGCTACGGACAGCAACAATTTTTAAATCACCTCTGACAAAACTTCTTCAAAAGGGGAATTTCTAAAACAAGAAATGTACATAAATATCTACAAAACAAAGCAATCTTCTCCTCTTCTGAAGATGTTTTCCTCCTAACCATCATCACCATCAACAACATTAAACTTACTTTTACAGGAGTGTTTTATGTCAACTTCTTATATGCAACTTCTTTAATGACTCTCATTAACTTTTACGTTATATAGGCCTGGCCTTAGCTTCTTTGTTTTGTAACATGTTTTATTAGCAGAGTTTATTGCGTCGAAACTAATTCCCATCCACTAAATGAACACTTGAAATTAAGGAACTACTAAGGAACTCTTAGAACTAAGAAATGATCAAAAGAGTTCTCAAGGTAAGGAACTTAAAGAACTAGGCCCTGAGCTAGGTTCTTCATAAAAAAAGCGTGTAGCTTACTAGCTACCTAAACTTTTAACAAGCAATGAAGGGATGGTAAGGGATGAAGACCATTTCTACTAATTACAAAAAAACTGTCTCACTTTTGATGAAATCAAATTTTGGAACTCTTATTGTCGATACGGTTTAAAAAGATGCATAACAGACATCACTTTGTGAAGCAGTTAGATACTCCTTTATCGTTTATGAACAAAATTTAAAGATCAATATCCTTCGGCTTGACTACTCATGTTGTGTGCGATTTGTCCCAGGATCCTCTTGGGGCTCGCGGCGCGGGTCAGCGGTAATTTCAAATGTCATCTTTGTAGCACTGAGCACTGCAGCAAGAGCAAATGTACGACAAAAGACAAGAGAGGAATTAGAAGAACGAATCCAAAGAGCCGAAGTAGGAGAACACCAAGAGCAAGTTGAAATATTTGCGGTAAGAATCTTACCTTGTCAATGTGCTTACCCAGTCGTCACAGTCTTTTTGTAAAGCAATCCAAAAACCAACCAAGTATTGTCTAGTTATATATAGGCTTTTTGGGGCCTAAAAACGTGTTAGTCCAACCTAACGCACAACAACAACAAAACAAGACTTAAACCTATATCCACCGCATAATTGATATTCACGCTTTTTTTTATAAGGAACCTTTTATAAGGAACCCTACATGTCGAAGGTCAAAAAACTTAAGGAACTTTTACTACTAAAGGTCAAATCACTAAGGAATTTTATAATTTTACATATACTGATTTGATGTAGATATGCAACTTCTCTGATGACCATGTAACTAGCTTTTACGTTTTATAGAGGTCTAGCCTAAGCTTCTTTGTGTTAAAATATGTTTCATGTTTCATCACGAGTTTATTGCTTAAATATTGAGTTTTAATGCTTTTCTTGCGTCGATACTTATTCCTATCTACTAAGTAAGTAATTAAAATTAAGGAACTACTAAGGAACTTTTAGAACTACAAAGTGGTCAAAAGAGGTCTCAAAATAAGGAACTTTTACTACTAGGCCCTGACCTAGGTTCCTTATAAAAAAGCGTGTACAATACTCGCGGGCCACTGTAAACTGTGGAGCAAATTTTTTATGGAGGTAGAAGGTAAAATATAAAAAATACTAATGGACCACACCCATTTTATCTAGTAGTTACTACACACCCATTTTAGTGTATTTTGGGAAGGTCAAATTGGGAAACAATGGATCACATGGCATGGTTTGTCTATTGTTCTTTGGTTTTATGCTTCTTTGCTTTTTCACAATTATAGATCTTTACTCTTTGGAAATCAAAATATACTCTTTTTTATAAGAACCAGTAATTTTGGTTTGAAGCTGGCTGTTCTTAATTATTTCTCTATTTTCAGCCTGAAATGTTCTTCAATTGATCTTACTTTATATTGATTTGGCAGCCTGTTTTTGCTAACATTTACGTTTATTAGTTCAAATGTGGATTCTCTTGACCATCTGATGTATCAGTGCTTTCATTCAACTGCTTATTTTGTAATTATTTGTCAGTCTCATAGTTATTTTGTATAATTCTTATATTGATCTTGATTTTCTCAGTCTCGGTCTGTTCTTAACTTGTTCTTAAGTTTTTGCAAAATGTGAGGCCCCTGTTGGCCTGTTCTTTTAACATTGTTCTTATAAAAAAAGAATGTTGTATACATTTGTAAATAAACTGTTTTTGCAGCTCTCCAACCAAAACCTTGAAATTATAACAGAAAGATGCTTTTGCAGTCAATAATCGATGGATCGAACTCATCAAATATCTCTATTATTCAAGGTTTGATTTTCTTTATCAAATATAAATTTGTTTGTGCATGGTTCTGTTGCTTTTCAGCTATTCCATGAAGTGCCTTTCAATCTAAGTAGAATTTACAGAGTATGAAAATGGACACAGATCTTGCATGGCGGGGGGCTGACTTAGGGATGATTGGCTGAGCGGCTTCAGCAAGTATTTGTTTTGCCATCTTTAAAGCCCTTGAAAGTTTTCCACCTTGAATAAGGAAACTCAGGAAAAAATCCTTTGTTTCATTTTGTAAATTGCTAAAAGTTGTTTGACTAACTCATTTTTTCCTGGAAAATTGATGATTTGTTCGACTAGAGAAAATAAGGCACATGGATTTGAGGGAATTTTCGTGCAACCAGCCTTGGGGTATTACTGCAAGCTTCAAAAGACAAGGTCTGACATAATTGAGAGAGGTGAAGCAAGGGTCCTGTTCCCTGCTGGAAATAAGACCTCTGGCCTTCAAAGTCAAGCTCATTAAAAATTCATTTATTTACTTATACTGTAAAACTTAAAACCACTGCAAACCCGAAAGGAAGATACTTGAGTTAAGATTTTTAGCATTATTATTCGCACTTGACGTGAATAGGTACACAAATTAAAAAACCTGAAGACCAAAGCAAGGGATTTTTATTTGTTGATTTGAAAGGGAACGGTTGATTAGAAATTGTATGAATATTTTCTCTGTGCACTAATGTAGTATACCTTACAGGTTTTTTCTTCTGACCAGAGCGATCACTCTTAGCTTTTACCAGCACACTGCTTAGTAACAATTAGAGCTTGTAAACCAAATAACCAGGAGCAATCAGCCACTCTGGTGAAATATTCTGCCTGAAAAGGCCTGTCTTTATCTAGTTAATAGTAGTTATCATATTCTTCTTACGTTGATAGAAACTGCTGATGTCACAGCCACTGGAATCATTTTTAATATTCTCAAAAGTGAAGATTTAAAGCAAAGGTGTTTAGTCATATTATGTTATTTATCTTTTTAGATTTTATCATTTTGAAAGTATGAAAATATTTATTGCGGATCCTCAAAGGCTTTTTAGAAATCTGTGATCTACTTGTATTCGCAGAAGGGTCCTACCTAAATCGTGATGTGCCTCTGCCTGGTGTCAAACCTGCGACCTTATCCAAAAAATACAAACAGGCTTACCAATGACAGCCCTAAATAAGGATAATAAGCTTCCCGGCCATATAAAGCATCTCTAGTGTAGGCCTGGCAGAACTAGTCTGGTCAGTGTGGCGTTGGCTGGACCACCTTTTGGGCCAAGATACTACTTTTGCCAAAAATCAATATTGCCTTTTAAAACATTAGATTTTTACGGTAACTTTTAGCTCATTTTTATGTAAATCACTTTCTGTTAACTAACGTAAAGAAATGCACTGAATTGCAGCTCTGAGAACCTAAAATTTAAAAATTTTCAGTGGTTATGCCCCCAGGCCCCGCAAGTTTGGTTTGAACCAGACTAACTATGGACAGCTTTTGCCAAGCCTGAAACGTGACTTTATTTTTGTACAAATTTTGTTCATGAAATTTCTGTCAGAATTGGCTTTCAGAAGGTGTTCAATGTAACTAAAGATTCCATGAAAGATTTTCTCCTTTCCTTGTAGGTCTGATCTAATCCACTTTGTCAGTTTTCAACACCAACATCATTTCCTCACCAAGCTCTTCAAATCGAGGTGAGTAAGATAAGATTATTATTTTAGAATCTTTCAGGACTTTTGAACTAGAAATATTCATCTCTCAACATTGGTGTGCAAACCTGTGTAAAGTATGGAATTATGAGCTAATCAAGATAATTTCGGAAAATGAAAATCACCTGAGCAGGACTGGAAACCACAACCCTTAGTACTCTAGTGCTCTCAATAGAGACTGAGGGTTAGAGTCCTACTTAAGTTATTTCCATTATCACAAATTATCTTGATTGATTTTTCAAATCCTTCTCAAATTATGAAAACTAGATTATCTCGCATCTCTTAAATGCAAGTTTGAATGTAAGACCAAGACGCTGTAATGGAAATAATTTTTTGTATTTCTAGAAATCTATTTGTTCATGATGGATATACAGACCCACTTAGATGGAATACTAATTCTAAGATCAGGTAAACTATTGATATATTTTAATTTCACAAATTCATCCCAATCTTTCATAAAACCTTCTAAGACATGACTTGGGGTTAGCCAATTTAGGGAAATATTATCAAGGCAATTTCGATCGTAAAAATCGCATCTTTTTAAAAAAGGCTCTTGCATGCATTTCATTAGCCTTGTTATGATCGGGATTCTCATTAAATGTTGCAGAATTGCTTAGTATTTGACTCTCAATCATGTAAAATTCATAGTATTAGGTCTCCATGGCAGTTTCGAGTCAGTCATTTGTACCAGCAGATACTTTTGCAACAAGGTCTGGTACTTTGCTTGCTTACTCTAGGTTGGAGAACAAATGCTAGGCTGGAAGGAACTAAGGAAAAGTTTATTATGAAAAGGTTACTCCTATTTTGACCCACTGAGGTTCTGGTACCCTAAGCTGTTAAAAAGTAATTGTGCCCATTTCGCTAATATCACTAGTATAGTGAAAATTCCTTAAAAATGAATGCCCTGGTGAAGCATGTTGATGTTATTGATTTTCAGCTCACCAGTACAAACCAAGGTGAAAGCGATAAATGTCTTTTCAAACCTTATTGATCAATTGAAAATTACTACAAAAGAATACTTGAAAAGTAAGTCTGTAGTCGAAATATTGTCACTATATTTAGCTGCAATGAAAATATCATAGTTTTTATGTAGATGCTCAAAGAAGGACACACTTGAAATAAATTAGCATCAATCGCTTGATTGCGGGATATAGTTAATGATACGCAACCATTTCATGTGATCAATAAGAGCCCACGTCAATACTAAAGTGTTTAACGGTGCCGTTTCAATTTTGGACTGAATGTGATGAGTATTTTGATCTGTGGTGTAAGGTAAGCTGTTGTGAGCAAATTGTTGTAATTAGGATATGCCCTGGTTACTTCCTGCTGATTCATTGCCTCTAAATACTGTATTTTCTTGAAGCCGCAGCTTCTATTTATTTTGATGCTAAAATAATGTGGCTTATATTCAAAGGCGGCTTCCATTCAAGGGTGGCTTCTATTATTTTGATTGTAGATTGTAGAGGCCGCCCTTGAATAGAAGCTGCCTTTGAATATAAGCTGCAACACTTTAGCATTAAAATGAATAGAAGCTGCGGCTTCTATTCAAGAAAATATGGTATTCTATTTCTAAATAATTTTGATCAAGAAGGAAGTTGATAGAATTAACACAAGGGATAGTATTTATTTCAAATTTTCTTACAACAACATTAAATTTTGATTCAGGAAAAAATGCATTAATTTTTTCATGGGGACACCACCAATTATAATCATCTTGAAAATCATAAACAGGCAAATAATTGAAACTGATAATGAACCAAATAGAAAATGATTCCTATTTCTAGTTACTCCCCTTTTTATGATATTTGCATTGTTTTTAATTTCAGGATCAGAAGCCAAGATTACAGTTATCATTGATGGCCTTTCTGTTTTATTACGACATAAAAGTATCCATGAAGTTTGTAAAATGATAAATTCCCTCACAAAATTAAAAAACAGAGGTATGTTTGCCACTCAAAATCATGATAGTTACTGTGATTATTCGATTCTGCCCCTCCCGACCTAGCCATGAGACTTTTAGCATGTGGGCAATGAATCGACCCCCTCAATGCTTTAAAGTGGGCTATCTTTCAGTGAAAGTGCACATCGAGGAGGGCCTTACCCTTCAAATTCCATTGATTAGAGAGGTAATTCATCACCCATCTCAAGTGCACGAGGATGGCATTGTAAGGTGGAGCAGGGTGATTGCCCACCTCAAATGGCTAGGTCTGAGCCCCTCCTCTGGAATAAGCCCCCCTTTTTAGTTTTTATGTTTGAAGAAGTCTACCTCTTGAACACTTTTATGTAGGTTGGATTAGGCAGTCCTTCTGTTATGAATATTTTCATGCTGCAGGTTTAGAAGGAAGGAGATAACTTGAGGATGACAACTCGACTTGAAATTGGTAAACCCAAATCTGAAGGGGTTTATTTTGTAAAGCTAGGAAAATATAGCACAACCCGCTCAATCTTTGCTCACTGCCAATTTCACAAAACTATACTTTCCATTTTCAAATTCCAAAAACATTGATTCTATTTTTCTTGTTCAGTGCAAGTAAATCAAGTGATTGCTACAGTTCAAAAAGACGTCGTTTCCCAGTCAGATTTGAATGCACTGGCTTTTATTGCTGATACGAGTATTGTTCTTGATCTGCATCAGAGTAAAGCATCAAGAAACAACAGAGGTATGATTTATCAAACTTATTTTATCAATGTACCATATGCAGGGCAAAATCATTGACGGGCTATATAAACGACATTAGATTACAATACTAATTGCCAACAAAAGCATATGTATGAAGTGTATTAATTTCATCGTCTTAGATTTGCAATTACTTTCAAGGCAAAACTTGCTTTATCAGGTTTTCAAAGTGAGTCATCCAAGTTTGAAGCAGACATCACTGTTAGGAAGAAATCTGGAAAAGTCTTGAGAGAGGTTAGTTTTTATCTTGATTATTTCTATTTGGCCAAAAAAATTGGAAGCGTAGTGAAGCGAAAACATAGCAAAGTCTGACTTTCTTCAAGTAATCCATGTTTTCGCTTCACTATGCTCCATTTTCTGGCTATATTGAAGTTTTGTACGGTAAGTTTCATTTCTGTCAATGGTTTTTCAAATCAAAGAGTCTCTAATAAATGATAGCCAAAATATCTGAAACATGGTGACACTAAGGGCCTGATTTACAAGGCGGACTGGCTTGTTGAATAGGCTTGCTCAATAAACGGGCAACTTCATCTTTGAGGTCAATTATCAGATAAATTGTCAATCAATACTACATGAAAACGAGCCTGCGTAGCAGACAGGCTCATTTGTGTCCAGGCAAGCTGGCTCGGTGCCCAGGCCGGCTCAGCAAACAGGCTTAGGAGTCATGGTCACCCTCAGGGCACCTTTGTGGTTAATTTCACTTGAAATAACAATTTGTATGAAGAGGTAGGCCGGCTGGTCTTACTGGCTGTAAATAGGGAAAACTGCAGGCTTTAAACGAAGAAGCCGGCCCGTTTGCCGGGAGAAGTCGGTCTATAATAAAATCCCAATCAAAATTTCATTCCGTTCAATGAGCCAGCCCGTTAGCCTAGCCAGCTCACTTCTATCATCAGGCCCTGAAGCTTTTCGTCTGACACTGATCAGAATAATACGGCCCCCAAAATTTAGAATTGCGAAAAAATTGAAAACTTTCTCTTAAAGAACCGTATTGCAAGTTAAAATCTACAGTCTGAATCGATTATTAGCAGTTAGTCATAAGCTGCCTCGACAACAATAGATAACTTCTTTCCAGCTAATTTCCAAGCCCTCATTGTTTTTCTAGAGGATATTGTGTATGGTATCAAAAGATTTCAGTATTTTGAAATTGAGTGATGTTGACCAAACGGAAAACAACGAGGATGAAGCCAAAGAGGTAATATGAATTCATTTTTGTGACCTTTGATCATATACTATGCATAGCAAGGCAATTATAGAAAACATTGTTGCTTTTTGCATATAGAAAGATTGCTCTCAATTCCTATCCATTTTGCAATTAACATTCACCCTCAGGATTCTAGTCCAGTATTTAGCACTACCCAAAAGGTCACTTAAAGTTTTGATGATGTTATTTGCAGGCTGACCCGACAGAGAACCTCTCTTTCAACCTCAAACTAACAGACTCTGAGAAACAAGCCCGGTCTCAAGTCAAGCTACCGTATATGCTAGACCAGGAACAAAAGGCTGTACATCTTGACCGGACGGTTGGTAGCGGCAAAATAATTTACGAACCAGACGACGCGGATGACTTTGATGAAGAAGATCCAGATGAAGACCTGGATATATAACGTCCGGAGTTGCCAAAAACTAGGCCAGGTATGCCGTAGTGCTATAAAGATATTGAAGTTTTTAACATAATGGGCATTTCAATAGATTTCGGTATCCAATATTCAACCTTTTTCAGGAGCGAGAATGTTTAGAAAAAGCTTTGATATACCGTGTGGGGCTCCGTATAACGGGGACCATTGTGATAAATCTTATTAACCATTGTAGAGAGGCGTCCACTGTAAAGAGGTTGCTTTTAAAGACTATCTGAATTTTGAGACTCAAGTATTCGTACGTTGTATGGAGGTGTCAGTTGTATAGTGGTGTCTGCTGATTGAGGTTCCACTTTATGAATGTGTAGCTACAAGCTTAGCTCATGTGCAGCAGGAACCCCTAGGATGAGTTTTCTTGTAGGCTCTTCCTTAGCAGGCATAAAGGACCCTAGCCCTCTAATTTGCTTTGGGGCCCTATGACTTGCACTGCTAGGACCCCCTTTCGAGCCACGCTTGGGTAGCTAGTTGCTAACTACTGCTAAAATGATTTCCAAAAGTCCAGTACAAGCTATCATATGGGATACTATGTGACGTAGAACTGTGTATATAGAGGTTTAGAATTCAAGACTCCCAAATTCTGGCATAGTGTTGTATAACAATAAATTGTGTACAGATATAAATAATTACAACAAGATTATGTGATTAAAAGTGGCATCTAATAAGATTTTTAACATTCTTTTTACAATTAGAATGTATTCTAAAACGATGTTGTTTAATCTAAGAAGAATATAATTCTTTTAGAGCGTTGCTACTCTTTTACTACATGGTGTAAACAAATTTGAAAATCCTTATCCACTTTTCCTGTGCTGAGCAGTTTCAAAAGCGATCATCTTTCGTGATAGTCATGTGAAAACGCCATCAAGCTACAGTTGGGCTGTATCCTATTGTCGCTACTTTCGTTCTCCATTCATAAGTACATAATTGCAAGAGATCACTCGCCTATTTTATATTGACGTGAAAATAATATAGAGCTAGATTTAGGCCTTATCCTATTCTCATGAATATACTCTCAGACTTGTGTATATTCAATTACGAGAGATATATATCCTAAACAAGACACAGATTAAGCTTTAAACTTGTATTAAGTCACGATAGGTTTTATGGATACACATTTTAATAAGCAACATGCGAATGAGCAACAAGGCAAGGATTAAGGATATTTTCTGTAAAAGATCATTTAATGAAGGCTATGATTCTCTCGGATTGTTATATTAGCCTCCTCTTGCCGTGAGCATTCAAGTTAGCGGATCCTTTCTTGGTCGGGTTGGATAGCTATTCTGTAGTAAAGTACTTGTAAGGTCCAGAAATAACTGCCCCTTAAAATATACCTTTCATCGTTCTGGATACGTTTTCCAAGTTAAAACTTGGAATGTTTTTTGGTGCTTTGAAACGAGAAAAAAGTTCACTACATAGATTGGCTCGTGTGACGTAGCTGGGGGCATATCATCACGGGATCTCACAAACATCACACCCGAACATCTCATCATAGATTGTCCTCCATTTTGTTAAAAGTTTCTTTACCGACTTGCCATGTTCTTAGCGCATAGCCGCAGAAAAGTCTAACGTGACGTCAGCGGAGGCAGGATTTGATCCCAGCTATTTTTAAAAACACGTCCTGTTTTCCTTTTTTTGTTGCAGTATCGGAACTTCTCATAGAAACTTCGGTGCATAAAAATCAACTTAAATTCTACACAGGCTCTGTCCATAAAGATAAGATGTAAATTTTGGACCTTACAAACACTGTAAGAGGCCGGACCTAAATTCCAGTTGCTTGTGGAAAAAGCGCATATATTGTATATGGTATTAAAAGCTATCCTAGTGTTACTAAAGGCTAGTTTTAAACGAGAAATTTTGACAATTTCTAATTGGCAATTTTATTTTGCTCGTGTAGATGAGGTCAATTGGAGCTAATATGACAATTATTCATATGCCATGTGTACTTTTTCAAATGGCTGAAATACCAACTTTTGAAAAAGTTCACATAACACATGAAAATTGTCATTTGTGAATCTTGCTCGTGTAAACGCTTTCTCAGATGAACTTGGCAAGTTTCTTTAGACTCTCGACGTTTCTTCGTTGCTAGAGGTTGGATATCTGTGTCATCTCACATGCGATACCCCCGTCTCAATCTTATGTTTCTTTGCTAAATTCTCTTATCAATATTGTGAGCTTAGCCTATAAAACTGAGCAGGTACCTTTAGCTAAAGCAACTGCCTTGAGAACGAAAGCTTATCAAATAAACTTGCTGCTCATCCACACGAGCAAACACAGTTGACAATTAGAAAAGTGTCAAATTTTCATCCACATGAACAAGGAAACTTATCAAAGAAAATTGTCATGGAAAATTGCTCGTTTAAACTCTGCTTAAACATCGCATTCAGAAAATTTGACCGTCCTCTTTCCGTTATCTGATGCCAGCTTCATCCCTTTCTCTGTTTTCGGCTTCACTTCACAGTCCGGCTCAATATCCGTCACATCGGTTGCATCGGTGTGGTCCGTGCCATAACCATCGGTTAATGATCTCCTTGGCAATTCAAGTAGATTCCACTTAGTGATTCTTTTCACGCTCGACCGGCTCCTGTTGCTATATGTATCCGCACTTAACGTCTTCCGTTTGACTTTCCTCTTTCTTCCACGCACCGGAGAAGTGTTGAATTTCCCCGCACGTCCGAAGTCAAATCTTTCATCCGAACTGTCTTCCGAATCTCCGTCGAAGCCAAGCTGTGAATCTCCACTCGCTTTACGGACACTATCGTGTAACTCCTTTCTCGCGTATTCATCGTCCGAGTTTGCATTGCTAGCCGTACCTGATCTCGTATCAAGGCTGAAGGAAACAGTCGTACCTTTATGGGTGCTGGACCTAGAGCCTTTTCGGACAGTAGATTCACTTTTTTCTGTTCCGATCCGCTCACCTCCTGCTGCGTTATTAGTACTGCTGTCACATGCTTTGGGCTTGCTGATTACGAAATATGGTGAGCCAGTCTTTGGCAATACTATCGGGTTGCTGTTTGCTCTCGTCTCGTTTATAAGTTCCAAAACTAAGATAAGAGATGGAATCATGAGTAGGATCCAAATCAAATAAGATCAACATAGCGAACGTCTGTTCAGCACTATGGAGGGATACCAATCAATACTGCAGAGGATACTCAGTACTGTGCAGGGATACCATTCAGTACTGTGGAGGATATTCAGTACTGTTGAAGGATACCAATCAGTACTGCGGAGGATATTCGGTACTGTGGAGGGATACCATTCAGTACTGCCGAGGATATTCAGCACTGTGGATGGATATTATCAGTACGATTGGGGATTCCATCAGTATTGTGGGGCATATTCAGTATTATGGAGGTAAAGAACAAGCACTTCGGTTATTATCTCCACATTACTGAACATCCTCCACAGTACAGAACATTCTCCACATTACTGAACATTCTCTACTGTAATGAACATCCTCCACAGTACTGAACCTCATCCACAGTGCAGAACATGATGCACAGTACTGAACATCATCCACAGTATTGAATATCCTCAACAGTATTGAATATCTTCAACAGTATTGAACATTCTCCACAGTACTGAGCACTCTCCACAGTACTGAACATCTTCCACAGTACTGAACACCCTCCACAGTACTGAGCACCCTCCACAGTATTGAACATCTTCCACAGTACTGAACATCATCCACACTCACTGGACAGACGTTCAACAGGGTGAAGATGTTTCAATGCAGGTGGAAAGACTTGATCCGTTTATTAATCAAGTGCCTCAGCAATGGCTCTTACAACACAAAAGCCATGGTAGGAGAGGAGCCGTGTCTTGCTGATGTGGTATATCATTTTCATTGAATTACATAGTGTGGTTATTTCAAGAAGAGGGTCGATTTGCTCGGTTAGTTCACCTATTTAGTGGGCTCTCTGTTCTTTGCACGTAACCAATACCTTGCAAAGATACTAAGTGTAATTACCTATCATAAATAAATGCCATGCCTCGATTTGTTTACCTTTTCAGTGGGCCCTTTGTGCATAACCTGTCACCTTACGAAGATTGTAAGCATATTTACCAATCAACTAAATTGCAATGCTTCGATTAGTCTACCTATTCAGTGGGATCTTTGTGCTTTACAAATAAACCAATACCTTATAAAGATAATAAGTGCATTTGCCTATTAACTATAAATGCAATGCTTCGAATAATGTACCTATTCAGAGGGCTCTTCATGCTTTGTAAATAAATCAATACCTTAGAAAGATACTAAGCAAATTTTCCTATAATCTATTAATGCAATGCTTCGATTAGTTAAACTATATAGGAGCCTTTTTGTTTCGACCATAACCAATACCGTACGAGGCCAAGTAGCTTGTTTTTCTATGAACTATTAATCGAATACTGGGTTGGTCGACATAGATGGCAACATAGGGATATTTGCAATGCTTCGATTAGTTAACCTATTCAGTGGGCTCTTTTTGCTTTGCACATAAATCAATACCTTACGAACCTAATAAGCATACTGTATTTGCCTATGAACTATCAATGCACTGCTTCGATTGGTCTTGCTATTCAGTTGCTCTTTGTTTCGCACTTAAACCAATACTGCACGAAGCTACGTAGTGTGTTTTTCTATGAACTGTTAATAAAATACAGGGAGGACTGGGACGGAACTTGAGGGACCAATATGATTGACTGAACAAACCATCCAGCATTCAGGCAACTAGCGTTAAAGTAACGAACCTTACTTTTCAGTGATCGATTTAACTGTTAAAAGAAGCATTAGATCAACTCGTCAATTTATACTTTGATGAATTATCAAAATGTACACCATTATTATGCGCATATTATCCAACATGTTACACGCGCACTATTTCAGTGTATCCAGTCCAATTTACCATTAAGTGAACTGATTATTAACGGCCTATTCACTATTAACGGACATTTGACGAACACAACTAAGGATATCTACTCCAAATATCTTCTTTATCTATTAGCTGAGACTAACATCCACTCTTCGTGTCCGGGATCTCTTCACAAGCTTGCAAACACCACAGAATAACCAGCATATTGCTTTTCGATAGCCAGTCCGGTACGAGTTTGCCATCAAGCCGTACACAATTGGTATAACCAAAGGACAGCCTAAAGTCATCATTAAGGATACGTATGTCATCTTCAGAATCATGGGTGTTATTCCAAGCACCAGTGTAAATGTTATGCTGATCTGAAAAGGAAGAATAAGAGGGCTGATTAAGATCAGAGGAAAATACAGTCATCAGAAAAGTTAGAATTTGGTTGAATTTAGTTGAATTAAGATCAGAGGCAAACACAGTCATAAGAAAAGTTAGAATTTAGTTGAATTCAGTTGAATTAAGATCAGATGCAAAGACAGTCATAAGAAAAATTAGAATTTAGTTGAATTAAGATTAGAGGCAAACACAGTAATAAGAAAAGTTAGAATTTAGTTGAATTCAGTTGAATTAAGATCAGAAGCAAACACAGTCATAAGAAAAGTTAGAATTTAGTTGAATTAAGATCAGATGCAAAGACAGTCATAAGAAAAGTTATGATTTAGTTGAATTAAGGTTAGAGGCAAACACAGTAATAAGAAAAGTTAGAATTTAGTTGAATTCAGTTGAATTAAGATCAGAGGCAAACACATTGATAAGAAAAGTTGGAATTTAGTTGAAATTAGTTGAATCAAGATCAGAGGCAAACACAGTGATAAGAAAAGTTGGAATTTAGTTGAATTAATATCGGAGGCAAACACAGTCATAAAGAAAGTTAGAGTTAAATTGAATTATTCTAATGGCTGAAATTAACAAAAACTAAAGCAGTGCCCTAATGGCTCCGTGGGCCTATCGCTGGTGTGCAGAGGTCGTGGGTTCGAGCCCTACTCACGAGTCCCACTCCTAAACATGTTTATTCACTAAAATTATATGTTATACTTATTTCCTTTTTATTAAAAACCTGCATTCACCTATCCTTATCTAATCGATGCAGTATATTCCGGTGCAGTATATCCCTTTATTTCAACCTTTGCTAACCATGATTCATCATGGGCGGGCTAAAACAACAGTTGTAGCGAATATGCATAACATATATTTGCGTTCAGATTGTACTGTATTAGCTTTGCTAACAGTAAGCCTAAATTTGAGACACTATTTGCACTGTACTGTAGGCTTTTCTCGGTCTATTATAGATGATTACATTGCAGTAATTAAATACATTAGCTAAAGTCTGTGCTCTATCCTGACAACCAGATATATTTAAGCTTGATTAGTATATGCAAGACACATATAAGGTGCTTTATGAATGCCCTTCTTGTCAATAAACCTGAAAAAGTATCTATGGTACATTGCATGACCTCGGTGTATTTGACGAAAGACAACAGTTAAGATGGTTTATCTACTAAAAACAGCATTATCTGCGATGGCCTTCACCAAATGTTATTGCCGAAAAGTCTTTGATTGGCACAGAAATTTAGGGTAGCAAGAGAATCGTAGCTGTTTTTGGCTGATCATCAGAATTTAAAATCTTAACAAGCTTTTTACAAGACTATTGACGGTCAAAGATTTTGCATTGTTTGTACGGTTTTTTAAGGAATTAGATATTAATGAATTACATTACAGATTTTCGAATTTTAATTGGACATCATTAGGAATTGTAAATTTTGAAGCACAGCTGATTACATTAGTAAGTGGGATCTTTAAAAATTTATTATTATTATTATTATTATCATTATACAGAACTCTGTGTAATATCGATATGTGTATATTATACGAAACTTTGTGTATATCGATGTGTACATTATACAGAAGTTTGTGTAATATCGATATGTGTATATTATACAGAACTCAGTTGTCTCTGTGTATATATCGCTCTTCCAGTGGCATAGAGCACTTTTCCATCCAGCACAGACGAACAAAAACGAAATTATTACTATTATTATCATTATTATCATATTTAGAAGAACTGTACAGTTAACATAGGTTTCGATTTTACAACCTTCCTCGGTCTTTTTCGGTTTCTGAGGAAGGTTGTTAAACCGAAAGCCATATTAACTGTACAGTTTTTGTAAATATTTATTTTGTCTGTATATGTTGAATGTGGTTTTAGTGTTTTTATCATTATCATCATTAATATTAGTAGTTCCAAAATCTGCCAGAAACCCAACGTCTAGAATATGTCCGAAAACTTTATGTGAATAAAAAAAACACCAATAGAAGGAATGAAAGAAATAATATTCCGTAAATCTAAACTCACCGCCAGCGGAAGCCACGAAATGTAAAACATCAGGACAACCACTCCCATTATCTTTGCGAACTGCTCACTTTCACGCCACTGTCTCCGCTCCTCGTTTTGCGCGCGGTGGAGGAAAGATCCAACCCACTTCTTGCGTAGCGAACTCACATGTTTGTTAACATTAGGCCTGAAACGATCCCAAGAACTGAAGCTATTGGACTGGATAATGTTTTCTGATGAGAGTGTGTGGTTTGCAGCTCGTATTGATGCGGAGCGTGTGTTAGAAAGCTCGCCAGATGAAGTGCGTGTCTTTGAGAACTCGCCTGGTGATGCACTGCGAGCTTTTGGGAGCACAACAGGAGATGCAGTGTGTGCTCTTGGATGCCCACTTGGAGATGGGCTGCGTGCTCTTGGGCGCTCTTCTGGAGATGTAGCTGCACGGCGGAGCTTGCCTTTAGTGTGATCTGGTATTTCTAAGTGTGTGCTTGTTTTGGTAGGGAATTCGGGACTTCTCATTCCAAATGCTTCCGAATGTGAGCCTTCAAAGTTTGACAATGATCTATTCAACGCCATCTTCCTTAAATTTACAGACCGGACGGTAAAAACTGGCGTGTTTTCTGGGGAAGATGCGGTAGAATTTGTGCCGTGTGATAGATTGAGGCTTAGATTTGAGTTAGTAGTTCTGTGGCTTAAACTCGGGCTTTCGTATGAGATGGTCTGTGATCTCACAATTGCTTTCTGCCTTTTTATGAGTTTCTTGATGGCTAGGATTACGGCTATGTAACAGTATAACACGATTATGAACTGGATGTATGCAATAGTGACAATTAAGAAGGATACTGCAGAGTCCCAGCTAATGACGCACAGGCTTGCTGTCTCACGGCCGACGGCGCCGAATCCAACGAATGGTAATATTGATATGAACCCTGAGATAACCGGTGTGACCAATATTGCGGTCCAACCATGCATAGGTGTGACATTAGCGCGGTAATAGAACGGTTTGGTAGTAGCAATATATCGATCAATGCTTATCAAGGTTGTAGTGAAGACGTCAGATATTCTCAATGTTACCACGAACCATGATTGTACTTTACATAACGTGTTGATACCGTCTACACCATTGCTATCGACCGCGCGGTGATATGCGGCGATGACTAGCACGGTGAAACTGTTTGTTATTGCTGACACTGATAATGAGAATATTAGGATGTCCGGAACGCGACGGAATTTCTTAATCGCAACGGCGTAAACGACCAAGAAGTTCTCGAACGCCATGAAAACTGCAATGCCGCTGATGAGTAAAGCTGCAGAGATGTTATGTTCCTTGGTGGAAGATGAAAAGGATCCATTTGTGGACAAAATTGTATCATTTGATGACATCGTTGAATTTGAGTTGATTTTCATGTCGATAGTTGTTAACTGCAAAACAAATCTTGCACCCAACTTGAACTATGATGGTCAACATAGATTTTGTTGCCTTTCAAGTAGAAATATGATCAAATTTTCCTCTTGAAGTTGAAAATACTAGGTGAGATTACGGACCATATATTCATCAATAGCAGGCAGGAATTATCTTCATTATCATATTTTCTTCTTTCAATTTCATAACATCTTTCTAGACGGCTTGAAATATAGAGCTTTAGTTAAAGATGAAAGCTGTGTAGGAATTAACAACAGTTTTGTCTACAAACCACAGGGTCCCAATGAGCACATCTTCTTATTTCCTGCTCTCAAATATTCATAGACCGGATAAAAGACTTAACTGAGGCAGAGCTATTTCAGAAGATATAAGAATAACTTATTATGAGAATCATCCACTCTTGTCTGCATGTGGTAATATAATGAGCTCTTTCCATCAAAACAGCCAGAACTCATTAAATTCCTTTATGGAATTAGTTAATTTGTCTGCTGCTTGATATAGGCTCTTTAAAGGAAACGAGGATAAATTTGTCTGGCAATCTAGTACTTGTATTTGCATATGCAAATATTCTGTGAGCTCTTTTCAATCATAACAACCTAATTCATGAGCCCAGCAAATCTATTTATCCTTGTAAATTATTGGTTTGCTGCTAAACATTGCCTTTTTACCTGTCTCTACAGGAAAAAGAACAACTTTCAGGAACTTTTATAATTGTGTTTTCTTAAGTTGAATTCTTTTCAGTCAAAACCAACCAGTTTTTCTTGACGCTCATCTGTTTTCTTTCTGAACATATTATATATATTATAGCGACCGCATCCTCAAGTTTTAGCCTTACATAGGTTCTTTCCAGGAAATAGGAACACCATCCTCTGAATATGAAGTTATCTTGCTTGCATATTGAGCTGTCCATGGAAATATTCTGTTGAGCTCTGACCATCAAAGCGTCAAGATTTCTGCGCTCATCATATGAGTGTGTTAAAGTAAATTATAGATATGTTGCTAAATATAGGCTCTTTACCTTTCTTTGTAGGAAATAGAAAAATCTTCTCTTAAAACCATTCATTCAGGTTTATTTGCAAACACATTCTGTTGAGACTCTCGTGTATAAACACGGACTTCTTCTGAAGTGCATATTTTCTACCTCTGATCTCACCAAATCTCTCTGTCGATGCGATTTCTTGAGTTGCAGTTAAACTTAGATTTCAGCAGGAAATAAAGTCAACTTCGTGCGAATATTAGTTATGCCCATGTACACATGGGCACCTTCTGTTTAACTTTTATGAATGGAAATTGACAGAATTTTCTTCAGATGTTTATTTGCTCTTCCTCTTGTGTCATGGAGTATATTCATAGAAGCAAAATATTTGCCTGCTGATAAATTTAGAAGCTATTGACTGGATATTCGATTAACCCTGAAATTATTTGCTCTGATGTACACATAAACACCTTCTGCTTAACTCTTCTGAATCGAAATGAAGTAGATTTTCTAATGAGCACGTGGCAGCCTTTTGAGCTCATGAAATTTCTTTATCGATGTGAATTCTTGAATTGAAGTAAAAACTGGATGCTTTACAGGAAACAGAATTAACTTTTTCCAACATTGTTTGTTCTTCTTTAAACATGAACTTCTTTTGTTAGACTCATGCAAATCAAACTGAACCAGATTTTTATGATGAGCAAGTAGCGTCCTTCTGAGCTCATGAAATCTCTTTATCGATGTAAATTCTATAATTGATGTGGAAACTAGGTGCTTTAAAGGAAACAGAATTAACTTTATCTCCACATTGCTAATATTTTGTACTCACGAACATCTTTTGTTGGACTCATTTGAATCGAAATGTACTTGATTTTGATGATTGTGGACGTATCGTTGTTTCCTTATAGCTGGTCATAAAAGAGGAAGTAGTAAAATCTTGAACATCAGCCAAATTCATTAAGCTATGCCGGAAATTGGAACATCTCAGTCTAAAACTTTGATCATCGTATTTGCTTATGAAAATCCTCAGTTAAAACTTTTATGAATCAAAATAAAAAAGATATTCTCGATGTACACTACTTTTATCCTTCCTTTCTTCAAAAGATAGATAGTAGTAAAATCTTGAACATCAGCCAAATCCTCATGCTATGCAGGCAATAAGAGCGAATCTGTATGAAAATATAATGGTCGTGCCTGCGTATGGAAATACTCCGTTATAACTTTCATGACTCGTGCAGATGTTTTCTTGCACACTCCTTGTTCTGAAGCGAAAAATCTTATCGAAGTGGAACCTCAGTTCACAGCTCATTGAATGAGGAAATAGGAAGAAGTTCCTCCGAATATCGGTTATTCTTATGTCAACAAGGTAATGCTCTGTAAAGGGATTGATTTTCGCTGTCAAATACCACAGCAACCGTAGATAAACATTGGTGGATGTAAGGACAACTTATTTTGTCCAGCTGAAATGTAAATGAATTCTGATTTCCTGTGACTCCGCTTTGATATAGATATGGATTTCACAAATAATAATATTTCACCATCAAATAAAGAATTCACCTCAACATTTTGCCTCACAAGTAAATGAAAAGAACTGCAGCACTGCCACTAGAACTCAACTTGAAGGGCGTTATGGAGTAGCATATTAGGAGCACACAAGCTCGCTTTGAAGTACAAGATTATTTCAGAATTTCTCTGCAGAGATTTCCTAATCTTCTATGATTTTAGTCTACAGTGGAGCCGATGTTGACTGAAATAGGAACTGAAATAAACTTGAATTCAACCAACTGAAAAAGATTCAAGCAGAGCCAACCAAGACCTGTAAATAACTCGGTTTTCACTACAATATTTTTCAACAACAATTTTCTTGTTTCTTAGAATCCTGAAACCATTCCATTAAAGAGCATATCTGCTGCCTGGCGACTTGAAGAGATTAGATTCGTAAACAGCCAATAACGAAGAATGTACGCTTAGTCAAAAATGTCAGTGATTCATCTCCAAAGTTTCTGCGAAAATCTCATGTCTCGAAAATTCCGAGCTTCATCCGTCACAGAGCTCCTCCAATTAGCGTAAGTACAAAAATAAACTTCCAAAGCGTCCATTATCATCCTTTTATATTCACTGAAGAAATAGTGCGTGATTTGTTTGAAATAGCTTCAGTGTAAAATCCACTTCAAATCTCTCCGCTAATCTCTCCGCAAAATGGAGGGCTCACACCGCAGCTATAACCTTTAGGTTTTATCTCATGTCACACTACGGATTAAACGTCTTTTATTTCTCGTACATTCAAAGAGTGTTCCGATCTCTAAAACTGCTATGTCCGCACGTCTGTGAATTATCAACATCAGGAGCTACTATAGTATACTTCAGTATACTTCGTAGGGTTAAAAACTCGCCTATCTGTGATAGCACAAAAGTACTATGATCCCAGCAGCGTCTGTTAGTTGAATATTCACACATCTAAAGCTTCTGAAAATGTCTAAAGAAATGTACAAGATGTTTGAGGTTGCTCGTTAAAGTATATCCATAAGAAAACATCAAGTAGAGAGCTTCAATAAATCCATAAAACGCAGAAAATACCACTCAAATCTAGTCGAAACCTATCTACCTCTACTTGACCAGAAGGTAGCCAAACTGCCTACATGTGGTAGGGCTAGGTTTTTTCCTTCAGGATCTCGGAGATTCCGTTTGTGTCTTAAAATACAGTAAAATTAATACTCTTCCTTCCTTATCCTTACTTGTTTGCTTTATATTTGCTCTTTTGAATCGAAGCTGTCCGGGAAATGAGATTAGTATAAACTCTGATTTGCTAGATCTTTTGTCAAGCCGTGCAAGTTTATTCTAATGCAGGTTTATCCGTACAAATGCTTTGAGATACTTCGGCGAGGACGTGATCATATCACTGAATAAGTTTAATTGGCCTTTTTGAGAATAGATTTGCGTGTTTTGGTAGCAGAACGCGATTTTACTCTTGCAAAATCAGGCAAATTCAATACAATAGTTAAGAAAAGCCCTTTGAACTAGGTGCGCTATTCGAAATGGACAACAACAAAGCGAATATGTTTTCTGTAAGCAAAATTTTATCGGTACAGATTTAGATATACAGAACTCCAGGACAGTGAGAGAAATCGTAAGCATAGCACACTAAACTAAAAGCCTTTTGTCAGACACTCATCAGAGTAGTATACGAGAAAGAAACAGACTTCGTTTTCCCTCCAGGGCTCTTTCTTTAGTATTTTGATCGTCTTGCTGGACAACCAGTTTCATTGGTTGTTTCAGCGTAACTCTTTCTTGATCTTTTTCATTTTTTTATTTGACGTACTTCTCCGATGAGTGTCCAGACGAAAATCTTTATGAAAGATTCACTCTCACCAATCATTCCATTGATTTTTATGCTTCTCCGTGTTCCAGATTTTTTTCGCTATAGCTTCCGGTGGTAGGAATGATATGGATAATGGTAGGAATGATATAGATAATGGTAGGAATGATATAGATAATGGTAGGAATGATATATATCATGGTAGGAATCATATACATCATAGTAAAAATGATATAGATAATGGTAAAAATAATAAAGATAATGGTAGGAATGATATAGATAATGGTAGGAATGATATAGATAATGGTAGAAATGATATCGATAATGGTAAAAATGATATAGATAATGGTAGAAATGATGAAGATAATGGTAGGAATGATATAGATAATGGTAGGAATGATAAAGATAATGGTAAAAAAGATATAGGTAATGGTAGAAATGATATAGATAATGGCAGGAATTATATAGATAATGGTAGGAATGATATAGATAATGGTAGGAATGATAAAGATAATGGTAGGAATGATAACGATAGTGGTAGGAATGATATAGATAATGGTAGGAATGATAAAGATAATGGTATGAATGATATAGATAATGGTAGAAATGATATAGATAATGGCAGGAATGATATGGATAATGGTAGAAATGATATAGATAATGGTAGGAATGATAAAGATAATGGTAGGAATGATAACGATAGTGGTAGGAATGATATAGATAATGGTAGGAATGATAAAGATAATGGTATGAATGATATAGATAATGGTAGGAATGATAAAGATAATGGTATGAATGATATAGATCATGGTAGGAATGAGAAAGATAATGGTAGAAATGATATAGATAATGGTAAAAATGATAAAGATAATGGTAGGAATGATGAAGATAATGGTAGGAATGATATAGATAATGGTAGGAATGATATAGATAATGGTAGGAATGATAAAGATAATGGTATAAATGATATAGATAATGGTAGGAATGAGAAAGATAATGGTAAAAATGATATAGATAATGGTAGAAATGATGAAGATAATGGTAGGAATGATATAGATAATGGTAGGAATGATAAAGATAATGGTAGGAATGATATAGATAATGGTAAAAAAGATATAGGTAATGGTAGAAATGATATAGATAATGGTAGGAATGATATAGATAATGGTAGGAATGATAAAGATAATGGTAGGAATGATATAGATAATGGTAGGAATGATATAGATAATGGTAGGAATGATATATATCATGGTAGGAATCATATACATCATAGTAAAAATGATATAGATAATGGTAAAAATAATAAAGATAATGGTAGGAATGATATAGATAATGGTAGGAATGATATAGATAATGGTAGAAATGATATCGATAATGGTAAAAATGATATAGATAATGGTAGAAATGATGAAGATAATGGTAGGAATGATATGGATAATGGTAGGAATGATATAGATAATGGTAGAAATGATATCGATAATGGTAAAAATGATATAGATAATGGTAGAAATGATGAAGATAATGGTAGGAATGATATAGATAATGGTAGGAATGATAAAGATAATGGTAGGAATGATATAGATAATGGTAAAAAAGATATAGGTAATGGTAGAAATGATATAGATAATGGTAGGAATGATATAGATAATGGTAGGAATGATAAAGATAATGGTAGGAATGATATAGATAATGGTAGGAATGATATAGATAATGGTAGGAATGATATATATCATGGTAGGAATCATATACATCATAGTAAAAATGATATAGATAATGGTAAAAATAATAAAGATAATGGTAGGAATGATATAGATAATGGTAGGAATGATATAGATAATGGTAGAAATGATATCGATAATGGTAAAAATGATATAGATAATGGTAGAAATGATGAAGATAATGGTAGGAATGATATAGATAATGGTAGGAATGATAAAGATAATGGTAAAAAAGATATAGGTAATGGTAGAAATGATATAGATAATGGCAGGAATTATATAGATAATGGTAGGAATGATATAGATAATGGTAGGAATGATAAAGATAATGGTAGGAATGATAACGATAGTGGTAGGAATGATATAGATAATGGTAGGAATGATAAAGATAATGGTATGAATGATATAGATAATGGTAGAAATGATATAGATAATGGCAGGAATGATATGGATAATGGTAGAAATGATATAGATAATGGTAGGAATGATAAAGATAATGGTAGGAATGATAACGATAGTGGTAGGAATGATATAGATAATGGTAGGAATGATAAAGATAATGGTATGAATGATATAGATAATGGTAGGAATGATAAAGATAATGGTATGAATGATATAGATCATGGTAGGAATGAGAAAGATAATGGTAGAAATGATATAGATAATGGTAAAAATGATAAAGATAATGGTAGGAATGATGAAGATAATGGTAGGAATGATATAGATAATGGTAGGAATGATATAGATAATGGTAGGAATGATAAAGATAATGGTATAAATGATATAGATAATGGTAGGAATGAGAAAGATAATGGTAGAAATGATATAGATAATGGTAAAAATGATAAAGATAATGGTAGGAATGATGAAGATAATGGTAGTAGTGATATAGATAATGGTAGGAATGATATAGATAATGGTAGGAATGATATAGATAATGGTAGGAATGATAAAGATAATGGTATGAATGATATAGATCATGGTAGGAATGAGAAAGATAATGGTAGAAATGATATAGATAATGGTAAAAATGATAAAGATAATTGTAGGAATGATGAAGATAATGGTAGGAATGATATAGATAATGGTAGGAATGATATAGATAATGGTAGGAATGATATAGATAATGGTAAGAATGATATGGATGATGGTAGGAATGATGAAGATAATGGTAGGAATGATATAGATAATGGTAGGAATGATATAGATAATGGTAGAAATGATATAGATAATGGTAAATATGATATAGATAATGGTAGGAATGATGAAGATAATGGTAGGAATGATATAGATAATGGTAGGTATGATATAGATCATGGTAGGAATGATATAGATAATGGTAGGAATGATAAAGATAATGGTAGGAATGATAAAGATCATGGTAGGAATGATATGGATAATGGTAGAAATGATATAGATAATGGTAGAAATGATATAGATAATGGTAAAAATGATATAGATAATGGTAGGAATGATATAGATAATGGTAGGAATGATAAAGATAATGGTAGGAATGATAAAGATCATGGTAGGAATGATATGGATAATGGTAGAAATGATATAGATAATGGTAGAAATGATATAGATAATGGTAAAAATGATATAGATAATGGTAGGAATGATAAAGATCATGGTAGGAATGATATGGATAATGGTAGGAATGATATAGATAATGGTAGAAATGATATAGATAATGGTAAAAATGATATAGATAATGGTAGGAATGATGAAGATAATGGTAGGAATGATATAGATAATGGTAGCTATGATATAGATCATGGTAGGAATGATATAGATAATGGTAGGAATGATAAAGATAATGGTAGGAATGATATGGATAATGGTAGAAATGATATAGATAATGGTGAAAATGATATAGATAATGGTAGGAATGATATAGATAATGGTAGGAATGATATAGATAATGATAGGAATGATATGGATAATGGTAGGAATGATATAGATAATGGTAGAAATGATATAGATAATGGTAAAAATGATATAGATAATGGTAGGAATGATGAAGATAATGGTAGGAATGATATAGATAATGGTAGCTATGATATAGATCATGGTAGGAATGATATAGATAATGGTAGGAATGATAAAGATAATGGTAGGAATGATAAAGATCATGGTAGGAATGATATGGATAATGGTAGAAATGATATAGATAATGGTGAAAATGATATAGATAATGGTAGGAATGATATAGATAATGGTAGGAATGATATAGATAATGATAGGAATGATATAGATAATGGTTGGAATGATAAAGATAATGGTGGGAATGATATAGATAATGGTAGTAATGATATAGATAATGGTAGGAATAATATAGATAGCGTATAGATAGAGAGCCCCCATAAGATTTCAAAATTAACTCCGAACCTCGTGTATTTAGCTGATAAACTCAGCTAATACACTTAACTTGTAAAAATAGCACTATATGTTAGATAGACAAACGATAGGGAATGAAAAATGGAGAGCGTTTCAAACAAAGGCAAATGATAGAAAAATATACTCACTAGAACTCTTCTTTGCTGGGTTGTTAGGCCGGGTTTTGCTACACAAGCAAAAAATCCATTTGAAGCAATACACATAACCTTCTCTATAAGTTTTCGATAAAAGAGCGTATGCGATGGGATTCGCGATGGATGACACCAGTGACATTCTTGCAGATAAGAACTGTAATGTTGGGCTGTATTTGCCTCTCACCAATCTCACCGTAATGGAGAGCTAAAATGAGAGAATGATTATCTGCATTAAGTGAGCTACAAAGGCCAACATTTGATGATACTTTGTTCACTGCATCATTTCAAACATAATCTACATGTGTCCTAAAAGCGATGGGTGACATAAAGTTCCCCAAACATTGAAACTTCAGCCATATAGGCTACGGGATTGATAAGGAGGAAATTGAACGACACGCAGCAGTACAATCAAATACCATGCTACCGTAGGATACCCAAATTTCGAATCTTTAGGCAGTCGATAGCATCGTTGATAGTTGATAGCATCATTATGAATAAATCTTAATAGATAATTCCTCCAAGGAGCCTATACTATCCCTTACCTAATAATTTGATCTGTGCTTTTGTGGATTCACCATCTCTACCTTGTCCAACGTAAGTTTCTACTCTCTTACAATTATGGGTGCTAATTCAGTGCACATTATTACTGCACATGTCAATGGTGCTATCGACTATCAATGATGCCATCGACTGTCTCCGATCTCGACACGAGTATAGGCTGTTCGGGGACTTATTGTAACAAAACTCTTCCGAATCTCAGCGAATAGATTTTAATCTACAATTGCAAACTTCTAAAGCTTTTACTGACGCATGCGCACACTTGCAAACATTTTTACATTTTTACTGGCTAAGAATGCTTTCCAAAGACGTCTTTCCATAAACTCAAAAGGCCTCAAATTGCTGTTTGGGTCAGTTAAAAGAAGACACTGGCCAGACAATAGACGAAATAACATGAGAATATTGATTTCGAAAACAGAGAATATCGGAGGACATATATTGGGCGAAGTCGGCATATTCAAAAAGTATATAGTGTTTTTAGCAATCATTGTAATTTAGGATTAGAACTTTTTTAACTTTTATAATTTTTGTAAAATTTTTATTTTGGAGGGGCCCCTTAGTAAACCAGCACTCTTGCTGAAGGGCTACCCTTCCGTTAGTTTTTAAAATCAAATGAAATGAAAATGAAATGAAATGAAATGAAAAAAGTAAGTTATTTTTGAGTGAATACGTTCGGTCTTATCAAGACTGTTTCTGACACAATATTCAAAATGATAGTCACTACTTTTCATCACAAGCCTTGTGAACACTGTGCGGACCTTAGAGAAAGTATTTTTTGAAATCTTGGATCTGACATCTAATTAATTGAAATGCACAGTTAATCATATTTTGAAATGAAAATGTTTCGCATTTACACCTTTTTATTTTAAACTAACCAAATTTATTTTTCAAAAAGTGGGGCTTAAATTTTTTCTGCTAGCCCAAAAGAATTGCTGGGAACCTACTACCCTATTTCTGATACGTTTTGCAGCTCTGCCCACTCCCATTAGCGATTTTTTCAAGTCTAGCATGTTATCCACTCACCTTTTCCTTGGATTGCCTTTGCAATCTTACTATTAGTTATGCTAATTATGCACACGTGAAGGAAATGAATTAAGATACACTAAAATAACTACTGAATTACACTACATACCACGATTGGCATCCAACTGGCATAGAATAGAACAGATATGACTGCAGTCATCTTTGCAAACTGCTTGCCGACCCTGAAGTTGGAGATGTCCCTCATCAGGATGCCACTGCTGCTTTTGCGTCTTCCAGCAAGCTTAGCTCTTGTGCTGCTCGTCATTTCTATGAACGACTGTTGCTGTCTTCGAGCAACTTGTCTCCCTGCAATTCAATTCAATACTTTAGGGCCTGTGCATATGGGTAAATGTACTTGACCTGCCAGCCGTGGAGCTGGCAAGTAATATTTCACCCTCTTATACTATACAGTTGATTTTCAGCTGGCGATTATATGAAAATTACATCCACACTATCAGTACCTGCTAGACCCGGAGCTGGCAAGTGATATTTAGCCCTCTGATAGAATACAATTGATTTTTCTGTTGCGTTTTATGTAAAATAAAACTTTACCCCACACTATCGGTACCTGCTAGACCCAGAGCGCGCAAGTGATATTTCACCCTCTGATAGAATACAATGGATTTTTCTGCTTGCGTTTTATGGAAAATACAACTTCACTTCACACTACCAGTATGGTGAAACTTCTTTTCTGAGGAGGTGAAGTTTTATTCATGTGAAGGGAATTTTTTCATATAAACGCAAAACTACTTGTGAGGTGAAGTCAACTAGACCTTTTTTCAATAGAAATCAATGATGCGTTGACGATTAATGACGTCTAGGGATTTACCTCGCCTTTCCGACCCGGCATGAAAATCCCATATAAACAGTGCTTGAAATTTGCTTCGCTTTTCAGCCTCGGGTCTGGCAGGTGACGTTTTTTCGCTCATAAAACAGGCCCTTTGTGTCAGATATATATTTATTGGTGCCAAATGCCTTGGCAAAAACACTAAGATTTTGGCCAGAGACTTTAGGGGACAGAACATCTCAAGAGCAATCTTCCCCATAAGCTTAAGGGGCCCTCTCTGATAGCAAAATGACACTTCGTTATCTTTTGAAAAATCTGGGGGCAGTATCTCCCAATACATCCGGTTCTTACGTCACACTGCTACGCTAATACAACGCATACGCTAATGGCCGTTGCGAATCTGACGTTGCTGCTGGTGTGTTTTTTCTTTTCACTGACATACAAGTTAAGGTGATGAGAGATTTGTGGAAGAAATTTGTCAGCAAGTGATTGGAAGACTCAAATCATTCGACTCAAGAGACATAACAATAAAGCATTGCTGATGATATGTAACAACGAAGGAGGTACATCTTATCGATTTAACTATCTCTAAAGCCTTCGTTTTATCAATGTACTCCTGATTTTTTCTCAATTAGTGAAGAATAAGTAATTAGATAACATTCAGTTTTTATCAGTAAAACAATTCAGGATCAAAAGTAGAAAACCTAGCGAAAAGCTACTTAACTAGTAAAGGATAACTAGTGAAAAGAGAAATAATAATACTACTGGAAAATGATTAATAAGAAAATAAACAAATAATAACCTTGAACAAGACTACTGGGAATTTCTCAGTGTGAAAACGGAATCATTTTGCCTCTGTTGGTTTCATGTACATGATTTCGAAATTCATAATCGGAATGTGCAACTTGCCCTACATTTCTTACTCTACACACAATCTAATACTTTATGGTCACAATGTTTACAAAAATATTGATTTTATTCCTGTTATTATCTATATAGTTGATTTGGCTGATGTCTCAAGAGGATAAATTTTGTCTTGAGTTGATGGTTGAGTTTTGTAGAACTTCCTTTTATCTTAGAGAGAATAGATTACTAAAAATAAATTTCAATTCACAGACAATTTCAATTCACAATTTCATAGCTTTCTCGACTTAACTCTAGTTCTTGATTCAACACCTTAATTCATAATCGATTGAATTTAGTTTTGTGTCAAATTCTGTCTTTGTAGCAGCTTAAATCGCAGCTTCACATTTTATAATGTGAATGAGTTATATAACCATCTCAACCTATATAGTTATTGGAAAAAAGCGAAAAAATAATTCCTGCCTTCCTAAGCTACATAGTATTAAGTATATGATACCACTTACCTACATAACCAAATAGTCCTTTGACAACGATGATGTAACACAGCAATACCGTAAGCAGTTGTAGGTAACCGAGAGTCACCATCCCAACAGCATAACCACTTCCAAAATCAAACGAACAAACCGTCTTGTATGCGATGACTTCCGAAAGACCGGTCAATGGCAAGCACGCTATTACCAATGAGATCACCGCAAAAATCGTCACCCAACGTTTAACCGTCTTTAACCGAAGCTGCGTGCGATAGTAAAACGGCAGTTGGACGGAAACCGCGCGGTCAAGGGCCATCATTGTCATTACAAAGCAAGCAGATAGCCGCAGCATCGTTGCAGCGGAGTTGTAAAAGTAGCATAAATGATTGTTAGTGACGCCCTGAAATCCGTCCGGGTGAACTCTGTACATCACAATTGAAATCAACACCGGACACAAAGCGTTCACTAGATCGATCCATGCTAAAACCTGTATCAGGTAATTCGGTATCTGCTTCCGCTGGTATATCCACTGCACCGCGATGACCATTGAGTTACCGATCACAATGATAAGCCAGCAGATACATAGTGTGATAAACTTTGATGTTGTTGACTGGTATCTGGTTTCGTCTACTGAATTGATGATGAAATTTGTGATGTTATCTTGATTTGAAAATGGCCCTAAAGTCGTATTTTTGAAGTTATTGCTATTTGTGATTGCAAGTGAGGAAGCTGTCGTTGTTTGTTGGATTAGTTGGACTAATACGTCTTCTTTCATGCTGCTATTCATGATTACTCCACGTATAATTCCACTTATAGTGCCTTAGCGATATTGTAATGTTGTAACGTATCAATACTTCCTTTAGCAATATTTCAATATTTAATAGCAATATTGCTATAATATGTAGTAATATTTCAGTTCTTTTTTGCAACGCTTTGAAGTGATAATTCAACACGTTTTTTATTACAATGCAATGCGATATGGTGATAATTTGATACTTTTCATGTAGATACTTTTTAGAAATATTCAATTGCTTAATTGTGATATTTTAATACCTTGTAGTAATTCTTTAATTCATTTTTTGTGTAATCACAATGCTTTGCAGTGATCTTGATTCTTTCTTGTAATACTAGATATTTCACTTTTTCGTTTAGATCAATGTCTATGTTTTTGTGGTAATATTGCCCTACTTAGCCCTAATACTTGAATTCTTTTTAGCGCTATCGTGATGCCATTTGGGAATATAATGAGAATAGTAGTAATGTTCAAACTCTTTCAATTCACAATAGCTTGGACATATTTCGATACCTTTGACATTATTTCAATATTTCTGAGTAATCTGAGTATTATCTTGATACTTCTCAGCGATATCCCAATGCTTTATACAGATATTGCAATACTTTATGTTAACATTGAAATACTTGAAATATATGTTTGAAGTTTATGAAGTTCAGCATCTAATATCTTTGATAGCTCTGTTGCTACACCAATCTCATCAAATTTGCGTGTTAGCAGTAGATTAACGGCCTTTAGCTTTGCAAAGATGACTGTTTCTGCACTTGAAATTAAGCGTATACCTTTATAATATAGCTGCATAGAATATGATATATAATACAGCTGCATCAATTGTTTGATCTCGAAAGAAAGGCATCAGATAAAGGTTTCCGTTTTGTATGATATTCTGCAACAGCTACTTACGATTTCAATACGTGCTATAATGGGCTTGCCAAATCCATTAAGGGAGCCATTATTCTTTAATGTTTATTTGTAGTATATCCGCTATTTGGGTAGATTTTGTGCTGTAGAACTCCATTTTCTATAAATCCATTTTCTTGGATGACTTTTCTATTGATATTTAGCTTTTCAACTTTGCTATAGCAATATGCGAGCACGGTAGTAGCTATTTACGTTGAAAATACATAGTCATTCTGAACCATGAAGCTTCTTTCAAATGTTATGTCTAGATATCACGCTTCTTTGGATACCTAAAATGTGAAAGAACAGCTTTATGGATATAACTCATTAAGTTTGTGTATATAGCTCCTTTAGTGTGTATATAACTCCTTGGGGCTTTTTATAGAGCTTTTCATATATCTATATTGAAATAAATTCTGATTGTGTCTAAGTACATGTCTTTTATAGTTTGTATCAACAAAACAAGACGTCAACGAGATTAAAAGTTACGTCTGCCTGGAGATTTCAGTAAACTCAATGAAACACTTCAAATATTGTTTTTAGTATGTTAATTTCGAGTCAACTTGCTTACCAGTCTGTTCCATTAGAGTTCTTAGACCCTAGTCATATCAGCCCTCTTTCTATGGTTTATGGAAGATTTTATAACATTGTGCTTTATATTAGATTCATGTTATTGCATACTTCTCTGAAAAGGTCTGTTCGCCCAATAAAGCACCGAGAATACTACTTTCTGAGTTTACTTTCTTCCCAGTTCGTTCTATTAGAGTCCTTAGACGCTTGTTACATCAGTCCTTTCTATGTGTCTTTTAGAGATTCTTTTCCAGTAGAATTCATGATAAGATAGATTTCTCTGAATAAGTCGGTCTACTAAATAACACCCTTATGATACCGTCTTTAATATGTTGCTTTTTAACTTAAGTTGCTTGACAGTCTGTCGTATCTGAGTCTATATTCTATACATTCTGGTCATATCAGCCCTCCTTCAATGCTTTCTTAGAGATTCGTTTCCAGTAGAATTCATGATATGATAGATTTCTCTGAATAAGTCTGGCCACTAAATAACTCACCTAAGATACTGCTTTCTGAGTTTTCTTGCTTCCCAGCTTGCCACACAAGGACTCTGGTCGTATTAATTTTCTTTTTATGGTTTTACAAGCTATAGTCCAATATACTTTATATAAGTTTTTGATTTGGAATAAGTCGGTCCACTCAATAACACTGCTTATGATACTGTCTTTCATATGTTACTTTTTGCCTTATCTCGCTTGTCGGCTTTCCATTTAAATTCTCGTAGTATGAGTTGGTTTAAAATTTTATACCAGTAGGCCACATGTGAGTTACTTGCTAAGATAGGTTCTCCTTTATCACCACGTCAACAGCGTCGAAAACTATCTTTGAAGATACCAACTTTGCGTAATATATGAATCAGTACACCATATTATCTCATCATTCCGTCTAATGATATTCTTCAACCTTGAGATTCTGCATTTCTTACTGCCACATAGCTCTGTAGAACCCTGAAATAGAATGATTATAATTACATCGACCAGAAACGACACCACTTCTCCCTCCCTGCCTATCCTTCTTTCTATTGGTCTCTGGGTTTTTCAGGTGTTGGTTTTTTTTATTTGGTTGTTGACTATTCGGCCCTAGTGTGTTTAGCCATGCGGAATTCGCATTGCGATTCGTTATTAACATTCATATCCATACCCTGACTCTAATAACATGAGTAGGTTGATTTACCAAATATTGTACATACCAAAAACACTCTGTTTACCTAATAGTTACTACCTTTCAAAAACATAATTCGATATTATAAAAAGAGTTGACTGCGTGTGGTACTTTGTAGATATACAACAATAGGATAAAATTCAACACTTTCGTACCGAAATGATGAAGTTTGATAACGGGTAAAATCCTGAAATGTTGTTGAAATTTAAAATTTTATCATTTCGGTACAAAATTGTTTAATTTCATCCTATTGCTGTATAATTGCATACTCCAAAAAATTTCCTAATATTTCGTTATAATGTTAGCTATCAAAAAACATTATCCTACTGATAAGGATTAAGTTCCTAAAACATGATTGCATACTTCCTATTGCTTCCTAATACTTCGTAATTGTTTTAGTCTCAAAAATATTATCTTACTTCCTAATATTTGGTAATCGTTTTAGTTTCTAAAAAAGTTGTCTTACTTTCTAATAATTGCTACCTAGCGAAAACATAATTACATACTTCCTAGAAAAACCACACTGTTAAAACGCATATATTTCGATATAAAATCAACGTCAGTGTCATACTTCGTCAGTTACATACTTCCTATTAATACTTCCAAATTCTTCATAATAGTTTTAGTTTCCAAAAACACAATCTTACTTCCGAATCATTGCTACCTTCCTAAAAACATAATTACATACTTTCTGTTAATACTTCCAAATACTTCATAATAGTTTTCGTTTCCAAAAACATAATCTTACTTCCGAATCATTGCTACCTTCCTAAAAACATAATTACATACTTTCTGTTAATACTTCCTAATACTTCATAATAGTTTTCGTTTCCAAAAACATAATCTTACTTCCGAATCATTGCTACCTTCCTAAAAACATAATTACATACTTCCTATTAATACTTCCTAATACTTCATAATAGTTTTAGTCTCCAAAAACATTATTTTACTTCCTAATAATTGCTACCTTCCTAAAACATAATTACATACTTCCTATAAGTACTTCCAAATACTTCACAATAGTTTTCGTTTCCAAAAACATAATTTTACTTCTGAATCATTGTTACCTTCCAAAAAACATAATTACATACTTCCTATTAATACTTCCAAATACTTCACAATAGTTTTCGTTTCCAAAAACATAATTTTACTTCCGAATCATTGCTACCTTCCTAAAAACATAATTACATGCTTCCTGTTAATACTTCCAAATACTTCATAATATTATTAGTCTCCAAAAACATTATTTCACCTCCCAATAATTGTTTCCTTCCAAAAAACATAATTACATACTTCCTATTAATACTTCCTAATACTTCATAATAGTTTTCGTTTCCAAAACCATAATCCTACTTTCTATTAATACTTCCTAATACTTCACAATAGTTTTAGTCTCCAAAAACATTATCTTACTTCCGAATCATTACTACCTACCTAAAAACATAATTAAATACTTCCTGTTAATACTTCCTAATACTTCATAATAGTTTTAGTTTCTAAAAAAATTGTCTTACTTTCTTATTGTTCAAGTATTTCTTACTGTCCACACTGGCTGTTACCCCTGTCAGAATCCTCTTGTTAGAAGGTAGACAGAATTTGGTAGTTGTAGATGCATCACCGTTCATTTTAATATCTAATGTTATTTCTAGATTATTTTACATTTATCATATCATTCATCAATAATTCATAGCTTCTTTAAGAATAAGCGAAAGTTGATTACACGACGGTTTACCATGCTTTTAAAATCATT
Organism: Pelagia noctiluca; assembly: GCA_963924455.1. Classification (NCBI taxonomy): domain Eukaryota; kingdom Metazoa; phylum Cnidaria; class Scyphozoa; order Semaeostomeae; family Pelagiidae; genus Pelagia; species Pelagia noctiluca. The sequence continues at coordinate 12,248,107 of OZ004327.1, read as the reverse complement.
TTCGAAAATATTGTTTAAAGCGTCTTCAATAGACAGGTAAAAACATGTGAAATTCAAGATGCCAATAACAAATTAACAACTTCAATAAAAATACGTCAAAGTCTTCCTCAATTTATTCATTCGAAGGCTGATCGGTTTTTAACGTCAAAATAAAGTGATTTACCAACCCAGTTTATTGTGGTTTAAGTCGCCAAAATTTGTAATCGAAATTTATAATTTCTTTGTAATGAAAGAAAAGTAAATGAAAGCGGTTTTATTGCTTGAAGGCGGGTACTTTCATCTGAAATGAAATGAAATGAAAGAATAGCTATGATAGGAAAAGAATCATTTCCATCATTGATAGCCTAGCAGGCAATTCATAGTCACAGTCAGAGTCATAGTCAAATTCACAGGCAAGTAATAGCCATATTCATAGTCATAGTAATAGTCAAACTCATAGGCAAGTCATAGTCATAGTCAAAGTCAAAGTAATAGTCAAATTCATAGCTATTCATAATCATAGTCAAATTCATGGCAAGTCATAGTCGTAGTCAAAGTCAAATTCATTGGCAATTAATAGCCATATTCATAGTCATAGTCATAGTAATAGTCATATTCATAGCTATTCATAGTCATAGAAATAGTAATAGTCATATTCATAGGCGATTCATAGTCATAGTCATAGAAATAGTCAAACTCATAGGCAAGTCATAGTCATAGTCAAAGTCAAAGCAATAGTCAAATTCATAGCTATTCATAATCATAGATAGTCATAGTCATAGTCAAATTCATGGCAAGTCATAGTCGTAGTCAAAGTCAAAGTCATTGGCAATTAATAGCCATATTTATAGTCATAGTAATAGTAATAGTCATATTCACAGGCGATTCATAGTCATAGTCATAGTAATATTCAAACTCATAGGCAAGTCATAGTCATAGTCATAGTCAAATTCATAGTCATAGTCATATGATAGTCAAACTCATAGGCAAGTCATAGTCATAGTCATAGTCAAAGTAATAGTCACATTCATAGCTAGTCATAGTCATAGTCATAGTCATAGTAATAGTCATATTCATAGGCGATTCATAGTCATAGTCATAGTAATATTCAAACTCATAGGCAAGTCATAGTCATGGTCATAGTCAAATTCATAGTCAAATTCATAGCTAGTCATAGTCATAGTCATAGTCATAGTCATAGTCATAGTAATAGTAACAGTCATATTCATAGGCGATTCATAGTCATAGTCATAGTAATATTCAAACTCATAGGCAAGTCATAGTCATAGTCATAGTCAAATACATAGTCAAATTCATAGTCATTGTTATAGTAATAGTCAAATTGGTGGGCAAGTTAAAGTCATGCTCATAGATTAAGTAATAGTCTAATTCATAGCTAGTCATAGTCATAGCGGAAAAGGCATAGTAATAGTCTAATTCATAAGCAATTCATAGTCATAGTCATAGCAATAGTCAAACTCATAGGCAAGTCATAGTCATAGTAAAAGTCAAATTCATTGACAATTAATAGTCGTATTCATAGTCATCGTAATAGTAATAGTCATATTCATAGCTAGTCATAGTCAAAGTCATAGTAATAGTTATATTTATAGGCAATTCATAGCAATAGTCAAACTCATAGGCAAGTCAAAGTCATATTAAAAGTCAAAGTAATAGTCAAATTCAAAGCTATTCATAATCATAGTCATGGTCATAATCAAATTCATAGGCAAGTCATAGTCATAGTCATAAGCATATTCGTAATCGAATTTATAGTCAAGTCATGGGAAAGGCATAGTCATAGTCAAATTCATAGACAGGTCATAGTCATAACCATAGTCTCAGTTAAATTCATAGACAAGTTATAGTCATAGTGGGAAAGGCATAGCCATAGTCAAATTCATAGGCAAGTCATAGTCATAGTCATGACCACAGTCGTAGTTAAATCCATAGGGAAGTCATAGTCTTTGTGGGAAAGGCATAGTCATAGTCAAATTAATAGGCATAGTCATTGTCATAGGTCTAGAACCCTTTTGTCTCATTTTGTTTGTTTTCATCTTGATATTGAACTGGTCTTCACCGTGAAAAAATTGTGTTTGAATTCGTTAGAATATGGCAACATGAATAAACAAAAATGATGTCCTTCGAGTTATATATCGAAATATTATAAGATAACTTTAAACTAGAATATTTCGAGAAAGCACCATAAAGATAATATTTAGGGTTAGTAACTCAACTGTATCATTAGACGAAATAACAAGACAAAATGTCTGTACTCAACAACCATGGAACTTTGATAAATGCGTGTAGCACATTTGCTTTTATAAATATAATACAAAATTTCTTGAACCTTTGTTGTACTCATCGATGACTGATCATGTTGTAAAATAAGAGCAAAATAAGCCAAAAACATGTTCTAGTTTGGAAATGTCCTTAAATAAACAAAAATAATCGTAAAGGATTCCAAATTCAATCAATTTCATTGTTCTTTGGTTAGAAATAAAGAATTAAAGGATTGAATGAAAGAAGAAGTTTTCCAATAAAGCTTATTGAATTCTACGAACAAATAGAGGGAGAGATTTGCAAATAAAATCCCGAGAGGTATCTTCAAAGAGGAAATATAGCCTTAGCTACAAGTGGCGTTATTGTTTGAAAGATTAAGAATTTTTTAGAAAGTTATTGCATACAAAAGAAAACATCCCTCCTCATTTCTATCATATCTGTTATATTGCTGTGTGATTTTTTTGCACAGTGTTGGTAATAACATCTTATAAATATCTAAAAGTTTAACTGAAGATTGAGACATTGGGCTAAAAATTTAACAAAAGAATATATTATCATAAAAACGGTTTAAAAGTATGGATTATTCTAGTCTTATCTCAAAATATATGTTGAGCCATATTCATCAATATTAAGCTCTGATCGTTTCTTGGTACTAATGAAGCCGGAAGGTGGAATGAGATTTTACATGTAAACTCCTTCTGTTTCCCCCCACCTATCAGCTTTTGGCCTGGGAGGTGAAATGGTTTTGTCCATACAAGCTTAATATCACACTGCACAAATTTCATTGGGTCTCTTGATTACATAAATATATTACACTCGTTGTTCTTGCAACTTCTTGAGCACTGTTGATGCACCCTATACCTCACTTAACCCATTTTGCTGTTTGATCTTTGCCCTTGCAGCAGTTCGAGCACTGTTTGGATATCGTATACTAGCAATTTGAAACTAGACATCGTTTGACCAAGTCTACGAGTTTCTACAAAATAAGCATATTCATACCTAGGGGAATATGCTTATGTTATATGGCTAAAGCTAGCCTTACTGTTACTAGTAGAATGCTAGGAGGAAACGTTTAATAAGGATACTAGGAGGATATAATTAAGTTTTACTGCTAAAGTTAGCTATGCTGAAGAAGTCTTTATCATCTTTAAGAAGTTAAATGAAATTAGGCTATTTTGCCCTCGTATAATCGTAACCATATTCATTAATTATCAATCATCGTCATATATGTCCTTACCAAAATATGATCTGAAACTCGAAGATGAGAAGAAATTCATTTCTTGCGTGGCACACTACTCCCAAATCCAAAATCCTCTTACTGAAAATAAAGACAAGATTATTCATTATTTCTGCTCGTATGAACAATGATAATACCTGTTGTGCGATTACTTCCATTGCTATAGCCGGATTAGTAGAAATAATAAGCTCTATATTTATCAACTTTTGTATTGAAATACATAAACATGTCAGGATTTCCTTCTTTGTAAGTGTTTTGTTTTCATAATCAGATCTGAAATGTCTAATGATTGCTTTCTCAGAGAGATAATGGGTTTTATGCCTAGTCTGCCTTGCTTCTGGCATCAAAAGGTCCAACGATTCACTTTTTGAAAATGTGCAAGGAATACTGCTCAATCTCAGCATACTTAATAGTATATCGAAAACTGGTTAGGAAAACGTTGACTTTACTATATGTTTGGGATCGTAATTTGTTCTTCAGTAATTGGTAATATGTATGCTACAATGCTACATGTATACTACAATATATGTATGCTACCATGATATAAGTAAGCTAAAATTCATCACAACACAACAGATTTATGTCTTGTACCGATGCAATGCCGTTCGGGATTAATGATATATACTTTACTACTCGATTACAATCCAAATCTTATTTTAGATTTAAAGAATATTTAGCAGTAGCCTTCACTACGAAGAAAAAGACTCAAACAACATAACTCTCCATTTCGACATTCCTGTTTCGTGGTCACCCGCTCATCAGGAGATGTACAGTTAGATATATTCCTATTTACAACTAGTCTTTATGCTAAGGGTGGTTGAGAAATTATGCGGGGAGCTGTTACCTCATTAAAAACGTATTTGGATTTAATTCGACCAAGAACCCCGATCGACAAGCTGAAAGAATGTGAATACGGAATGCTACACATCACGCAATCAGTGAAATTGAAGCAAGTAAACAAAGACAACACCCCCCCCAAATAACTTCCTAGGCTTGTCGAGATTGAGAGTTTTGTCTTTTGAGTCTTTTTCCTCTTAGTGTATACATCTCTACTCTGTGTATCGAGCACTTTCATGGAAAGCCGACTCACAGACTTCGTGGCAGTAGCTTTCCATACATCAATATCCGAGAGTAATAGTTTTCATAGGATCGTAATCTCAAGAGCTTATAAGTTAGTTCTACTGTATAAATAAATTCATAAAGTATTGGAGAAAGTGTTGGCTACCGAAATTCTAATATACCTTCACCAGGTTCAGAACCCGGGAGCTTTTCTCCAAAGGCGAGCATGCTATTCATAGCTATTTACAAACATTTAAATGAAATGAATATAGATGAAGAAGTGCATGATTATGTGTAAGAACCTTTATTGTTTCTGTGTAGTTTCCTTCAGGAATTAAAATGGAAAAGCTTGAGCCATCCTGCTATTGGTTTTGTTTATCTCAGCATTTCATAAGTAAGCTAAATTTAATCCTGACATACCAGTTTTGTTTTTCGTTTCGATAGAGTTTCCTTATTGATTAATATGATATGCAATAGCACTCTGTATAACCTTAAGCTCATCCTGAAGCAATATGATGATATCCAGCTTTCCATATGCAATATCTATGTAAAATGGTTTATACAAGATCTTTATCCACAGTCTGACGAAGAAGTAGGTCTGAAAAGCCTTAGTTTGCCATAAAGTTAGCCTTTGTTTTGTTTCATCTGTCTTTTTATCCAATCAAAGGAAATATATACACTGTATATACGAAGTCTGTGTTTCGGTTTCCCGTAAGACAGTTCTCAATGCATAAATGCTGAGCATAATATATACTAAGGAGGAAAGAGTCAAGAGACTAACTCAACATCTCGACAAGCCTGTTTCGTGGTTTCCCACTCAGAGACGTATAGGTAAATATATTCCTATTTACATCATCTTATTTATATGCTGGAAATAATTGAGAATGTAAATACACAAGGCTTTGTTCTATTGTCCCTAAATTTCTAGTTCGGTTCTTTTCTTCTTATGTGCGATGTGTATTTACATTCTCAACTATTTCCAGCGTATAAATAAGATAATGTAAATAGGAATATATTTATCTATACGTCTCCTGATGAGTGGGAAACCACGAAACAGGCTTTTCGAGATGTTGAGTTAGTCTCTTGACTCTTTCCTCCTTAGTATACACTGTATAAATATGCATATTATACAGGTAACGAAGTCAGTTATTATGTGTATACATAAGTACCCCTATCATCTTTGAGTAGTTTCCTTTAGGAATCAATTTCAAAAGTGTTTTGCCATCCAACTATTGCCCTTATATGACTTACCATTTCATAAGTAAGTTAAAAATTGATCTTGACATACCAGTTCTGAGTTTTTTTTTTGGATGCAGCTTCCTTTTAGATTGATATGATGTGCAGTAGCACTCTGCATAATCACTAGCTTATTCTGAAGCAAGATAATAATTTACAGCTTTCCATATGTGATATCTGCGTGAATTGGTTTACACAAGATCTTTATCTCGAGATTTTATATATTAGTTGTTATGCGTATATGTTTACAAACATTTCAATGAAATATTCATAGATAACGAGGTGAATTATAATGTGTAGATGTTGAGACAGGTGTGTTGACAACCTACTCTTATTTCAGTTTTTATTAGAAACTAGCTTTGGTTCTCGTACGATAGTTTCTGTAGTATGAAATAATTTCTAAAAGGAAAAACTTTCTCAGCTGAATAGTTGAACTTGAATGGAATTTCTTAACTCATTCAGTGCCACCCTGAAATTGCGAAAATACCGGAGGCATTAATTGAGAAATAAAAAAACATATATCATTTTTGAAAGCCGTTCTAGGAAAAATAAATGAAGAAAATATTACATATTATACATCAGCGAGGAAACAATTCTTTTTTTCTACTCAATAAAAATTTTGAACATTTATGCCAAAGAACAGTTACAGGCAAAATTTTTTAGCATGTTATAATTTTCTCTGCAAAATAATACATCAAAAATCAAATTGAAGTGCACAAGAAAAATAATAAAATGCCCTGAATATAGTATTTTGTACTGAATTTTGAATCTCCAAGTTATAGAATTTCTAATGGTATACAACAAGTCTATCTTTATATTCAAAATTAAACGAAAATCTAAACTTTTTTGAAGCTTGAAACCGGAAAATGTGAGAAAAAACGACAAGTTTGCAGACCCCCCTTTTCACCAAAGATCGTACAAATCTCATTAATCCATGCAATACACAGAGGGTGGCTTGGGTTTGTTGTACAAAATACTGGAAGCTAAGTCCCCTGAATCTAAGGAATGGTTTTTAACTGTAATAGAGCCATGATATTTTACTTGAAATTTGATAATTGAGTCATGATATTCTGTGGCTTGCCGTCTATTTTATCATAAAACTGCGTCACTCAGTGTGGCTTCCGGCACTGAATGATTTGTGGAAAGTCTGTTAACTTTGAAAATTGCAAATCTAGCGTCTTGATTAAATATCTTGATAATAAAAGAGTGAAGGCATATTTTGAATCCACAGATTTCAATTTACAGATGCTCAATACTTTTTACAACTCCAACAAACCCTATCAAATCCATCACCTTAGAATAATCACTGACATCCATTATGTATTGTCACACTTATCTTTATAGTTCATTAGTACATCTCCTGATGAGTAGTCAACTACAAAAAAAGGCTTGGATAGATGCTGAGTTTAGTCTTTTGACTCTTTTCTCCACAACATGCATTATGTTCTACATTTACGTATCGAGCACTGCATTAGGGAAAACCGAGATACAGGCGTCGTATCTTTATCATTATCTACAATCTATTGTCATACTGTCATATTTTTCTATTTTTGCTAAACCTCTTAGTTAGAGTATTTTATTAACTTTTGGTTCCGTAACTAGTTGCTAGACAGGACGTTTATGAATAGCAATATTTTTATATTAAGAATCTTATCCAGTATAAAAATTGGTTATAATAATAATGATAATAATACAGGTTTATCATAGTCACTCAATAACTATACGAGACCTTAGTCACGCACTACCTCCTGAAAGCTTCTTCTGTTATAAAGTTGAACATATGGTTTCTTATAAAGGGCTCCTTAAAAAAACAAGTACATCTTCTAATTGATCATCCATCAAAAGACTTTCCTCTTTGCTTTGAATAAAAGTCTGACAAATGGAAATATTTTTGAAAATTGATCATGTGTTTTCACCTTATCAATATAGTTTATGAATAGTTTTCTTGTGCTAATCAATTTATGTACATTTGACGCCAGGAAGGACAACAGCCATTATCATGTTTATTGAACTTGAATTATTTTGGTAGTTTATATATTTCCTCATTCTTTTCATAAACGCTTGATTTTAGTTGATTGCAAGAAAATCGAAAACATAGCGAGCCATATCTGTTATAAAAATTGCAGCCATTAACATTAAGCAACCAACAAACATTTTTGAAGTAAATTCTTTAACTACGAATCTTTTTGTTCTCGTAGGACCATCTTCAGGGTTCGTAATCAAAGAATTGACTTAAGGTATTAATTGTTTGTTTGTTTCTTAATGTTAATTAAGCAAACAATGATAAGTACCAAAGCTTTTTGTCTGATACTAATCAATGAAGTGCCTCGGAAAGAAAGAGAACAAAATATAATATCTAGCAAATGTTTTTGCAAATGTTGCTCTTAAATGGCCCATCACAAAATTTGCGGAATGATTTGTCTTTCCAGTAGAGCAGGGCAAATGTGCACAATAATGAAAGGAAACAATTCAAAATTACATCAAACCATTCAAATGATTCGTTTGTTGAGCAGAACGAAAAAGCACACTAACAAAAGAAAAAAAACAGAAAACTAGAATTATTTCCAGCACAAAAAGGTAGAACAATTGAAGTAGTTCGTTTCCAGACGATCTCTCAATATGACTATTGATATATTTAGGAGATAATTTTTACTGAAATGCTTTTAATTGAAAGTTCATCATTAGACGTTTCTCAACTTCTAATGGAAATAAGAATGAGAAATCTAACTTGAGCTTTGCTACTGTAGATAACGATGCAGTGTGATCCGTTTGACAGCTTATATTTGAATCAGCATTGAGACTTCAGTTGAAATTAGATTAATTTTTCTCTTTTTGTACTAGTTATAAATGTTTCTTGCGGCATGTGGTAACTTTGTCAGGTAATGTATTTGTTTAGCCGCATAAGGAAATAACTGATCACTCAAACTGCAAACAATTTTCAGGTCTTTTAATTGCCACTCTATAGAGTAGAGTAGATCTATTTAACATTTCCCATTTCATTTTGCATTTTCAGTTTTACTTTTAAACTTGTTTGCAAGTTAAGTGATCTGAACCTCATCAGTGTGATGCCCATAATGGGCATTACTGATTAACAAGCTAGATGTAGATGTAGATATATCAAATTTGGAATTTATTTGACGAGTTTCTATATCTTCGATCTAAATCCAAAGGTTGTGATTTTTGCAGCTATCATCAGAGAACGCTTCCTAGATAGTCATCCTGACTTTTAATAAAAATGAGAATATGAAATTTGACTTAAGCTTCGCTATAAGTAATTTTCCAGCTAGATCCTTTTGAGAGTTTACATTGTATTCAGAACTAATATATTTCACCTGCTAATAAGGGAGAGGTTTCATAATTTCTACATCTTCATATTCCACCTTAATCCAAAGGACCCCATTAAATATTTCTCAACTTGTAATAAAGATGAGAATATGAGATTTGCTTTAAGCTTTGCTACTGTAAGTAGCATTGCAGCTAGATCCATTTGACAGTTTACATTGAATTCAAAATGTATGTCACAAGTTGATAAAGAAGAGGTTTCATGATTTCTACATCTTCATATTCCACCTTAATCTAAAGGTTATCCCTAGAAATTTCTGAACTTGTAATAGAAAATGAGAATATGAAATAAGATTTAAGTTTTGCAACTGTAAATAACGTTGCAGCTAGATGCATTTTGCAGTTTACTTTGAATTCAGAACTAATATATTTCACCAGTTGATAAGGAAGAGGTTTCATTATTTCACAACTTCATACTCGACCCTAATCTAAAGGGCCTCATCACACATTTCTCAACTTGTAATAGAAATGAGAATATGAAATTTGATTGAAGCTTTGCTATTGAAAATAGCGCTGCAGCTAGATCCGTTTGCTAATTTACATTTGATTAGAAACTCATATATTTCTTCAAATCGTTAGCGAAAAAGGCTTCACGATTTTTGCATCTATATTTTCGATCTAGATCCAGAGGTTTTGCGATTTTGCTTTTATCATAAATGGACGCTCCCAAAGAATATCATAACACATTTCTCAACTTGTAATAAAAAAGAGGATATGAAATTCGATGAAAGCTTTGCTAGTGGAAATAACATTGCCGCTAGATCCGATTAATAGTTTACATTTTATTAGAAACTGATATATTTCACCAGTTAATAAGGAAGAGGTTTCAAGATTTCACATCTTTATATTCGACCTTAATCTAAAGGGCCTCATCACACATTTCTCAACTTGTAATTGAAAAGAGATAGAGAATATGAAATTTGATTGAAGCCTTGCTACTGTAAATAACATTGCAGCTAGAGCCGGTTGATATAGTTTACATTCAATTCCTAATCAGCCAACAAAACGATCCCAGTATCCATAACCGGTTTATTTCTTTCGATTGAACTCATGAATCAAAGGCCAGAACGACAGGTGAGGTATTCATCTTAACCAAACAAGCGTGCACCTCTATAGCTCAGTTTCCCCTGTAATTTATTGCAGTAAACAACCCGATAGAAAACAACAAATATATCAAGTGGGTGAGAAATAAACAATCAAGACGTAAACAAAGAAATATTGGTGAGTCAATAGATTGAGTTGATTAAGATATCTGTTTGTTGTGTATGTGATTGTTTGATTATTTATTTGAGCATGTGCAGTGGTATTAAGACATCTGGTGCTGATTATGTTTACTCAAGAACAACCATCTCCTATCTCTAAAACAATAGAATGCTAAGACAAGAGTAAGGTCAGACACAAAGCTTCAGTAGTTGATATATTTCGCCATATTTCAAATTTTCCTCGCCATCCTCAAGTCCTGTACCTATCAAAGACAGTTCTGACATACTACTCTGATGTCTATCCAATGCAAAGCTAAAGTAGTTATTACATTTCACCGTGTTTGTGATTTTTCTCGCCAAAATCAATTTCCGTACTGATCAAAGACTGCAAAAATAGAATGTCAAAGTTCGCTCTACAATCAAGAATGTGTTCAAAACCAAACTACAGTGAAAAAGTACTCTTGCATCCTCAGCAAAACAATTTTGAATTTTGAAATCTGTTCACATCGAAACCATTGAATCCATAATGTGTAGACAGCAGGACATGTATACTTTATAAGATAAACTGCTATTTCTACTTAAATTTCATTTTTCATTTCTCAACTGAGGGTTTTGAATATTTCTGCTTTTTGGTTGCAACCAGAATGATTTGTAGTTAAGACCTCCCAGAAGGACGGTCTAGTGAGCTGTTTCGCAGCAACTTGATAGGCTACAGTAATCGCTGGTGTTATCATCTATGCCACTTTGTTTATAAAAAAGCAGTCATTTCTGGCCCCTTAGCTTAAATCATGCATTGCCTTTCATCTAGAAATTTGTCCCATAATGTGTCCCAAAAGATGTAACAAAATTTGCCCAAAAATTCGTTCCAAAATATGTCCCAAAATGACCTTAAGTGTGCCCTGAAATTTATTGAGAATTTGTTCCAAATTGTTTTCCTTAACGTGTCCTAAAAAATGGCCGACTTGTGCCCTGAAAAGTATCGATGTGTCCCAAAATGTGTCCTAAAAGTTGATTACAAAATATTCTGATTACAACTCACCTCTATGCAAATTTGAAAAGCTGAATGATAAGCAAGAAAGAAAAGATAAAGAACCTGCAGGAAATCTAAATTTGATTAGAGCCGATAATAGATTATTTTTTGAGTGTGTTTTATTTTGCTTATTTCATACAGACTGAAACGCTGGTCTGCTTTTTAAAAGTAATAAGAAAACTTTTTATTGAAAACCTACTCGCACCTGGTGCCAAGCACAGCTCAAGGAGGCGAGTGTTTGAAAATACCAGCTAGATCGAAGAAAAACAAGTGAGTAGGCGGAGAAAAAAGCATTTTTTTGCAGAGCTATTGAGGATCTCTTCTAAGCATCATCATAATCATCATCATCATCAGTTGACTTGAACTGCCTGATAGGTTAACGAGAAACTAGATCACTCTGTGGAATGTCCGTGCAGTATGTGAAGGGTAACTGTAAGCACTTTGAGTATCATCTCCACAGTGATTGTGGTTTCCCTCCACAGTACTGAACACCCTTCATAGTACTTCGGAGGGAATCGATGGTTATAGACTAAGTTAAGAATATATCTTCCATATTCAACTAATTGGCGCTGTGTTTTATGTGGTAAAGGAAATAATGGACTTGCAGGCATATCATGAGCCTATCTATAGATAATAGTTGAAGAAGAGATTGAAGCCTGAAGAGTCTGCGTGAACAGACGAAACTAGTCGCGTTGTAAATAAAAAATAATAATAATCGTGTTACATCTTAACGAGTTAGTTATCGTTCCTGTGTTTCGACCTATATATTACGGTACCTAGATTACTTCGTGTTTCGCTGATAATAGTTGATATAGCTATGTCTATTCCCACATTAAAGATAATCGAAATGGTTTAAAGCTGAATTGCACCTAGTGAAAAAATAGATATTTCGTTTTTAGCAACTCTAACTCCTGAGTTCCTTGAGAATATGATTCTGTCTGCCTCTACTCTTTGCATTGAGAATTTCGATCGCACGTTTAATAAACCATTCAATCTGGCAGTCTTGAATTGATTGTTCCTTCCAATGATAAATATTTTCCAAGTATGTAAGGCTGAAGCCCTCAAGCTTTGCTAGCATTGTTTTTAATTTCTTGATATTTTAGTAAAGAAGCAACTCTATCATCTCCCTATGATATTCACATCAAAATTAAATTTCTTTGTCTGAAAAATTGAGATGAAAACAATTGACTTACCAAATAGGTTTAGTTAAACATTCTGATTATGCAGAACCTTTCAAGAGAATAAAATTCTATATGTCTCCACTCTTTGCATTAAGCTTTTCAATCATATCTAATTTGTGCGTTCTTTTGCAGTTTCCAAATATCTGTTAGTCTTGCCCAAAGCTTAAAAGAGTTCTAATTATAATGCTAATTCATTCTGTTAGAGTTAACTATTAAGAATATTTGACTTCTTTCATCCAACTTCTGCTAATTTCCAGCAATTTAGCAACTAAGCGATCTGTGACCGATACACAGCTGTCCTCTCTGTTTGTTTTATGCCAACAAACTCTTCCACGAATAATTATTACTTTCAACATGACATAGGCTTTCTAATAAAAGTTGGTTTCTTTTGTCATAATCATGATAATCATGTGATCCTCCAGCAACTGCACTGTCAGAAATTAACAAATGTTATTTTCGTATCAGTTTCATTGTAGCAATTGTGTACGTAAATTCATTCATCATAATATTCTTTTATTGGGATGTTTATGGATATTCAACTAAAATCATGTTTAAGCTAAAATCTTGTCTAGTTTCTAAACTCATGAGTTGCCTAAAGCTGTCTGTAGGCAACAAATTGAAGTTAGTTTCTTACCTTTTTGTAGCAGCAAAGATCTACATGAATTGATTTATCATAATGAGGCTACCATCAAATCGTATAAAAGTTGAGTTTTAAACATCTTCCCTTCCTAAAATTAAGATCATACCTAGCTTTCTTGCAGATAAACTAGGTTATAAAGAACTGTTAGTTTCTTACCTTTTATCAGCAACAAAGATTCTGATGAATGTGTTTATTATTCTGATGGCATTACCATTATGTATGCATGTGTTTTACTTAAACTCTATATCCTAGCCTAGCACCATAACAAAGACCATATCTAGCTTTAAATCAGATAATTTATCTGTTGGCAATGAATACTGTTATCTTCTTATCTGTTTTGTAGCAGCAAAGGTCATCATCAATTTATGCATTAGAATAGAATGTTGTTGCCATCTAAAGTATTTAGCTATTCAGCTAAAACCGTGTTCCACATCATTTAGGCAAGGTCATATCTAGCTTTGCATCAGATACGCTATCCGTAGGAAATAAATGCTGTTATTTTCTCATCAGTTTCGTAGCAGCAAAGGTCATCATCAATTTATGCATTAGAATAGAATGTTGTTGCCATCTAAAGTATTTAGCTATTCAGCTAAAACCGTGTTCCACATCATTTAGGCAAGGTCATATCTAGCTTTGCATCAGATACGCTATCCGTAGGAAATAAATGCTATTATTTTCTCATCAGTTTCGTAGCAGCAAAGGTCATAATTAATTCATGCATTAGAATTAATTGTGTTGCCGTCAAAAGCATTTAGCTATTCAGCTTAAACCGTGTTCCACATCACTTAGACAAGGTCATATGTAGCTAGGAATCAGATAAACTTAACGTAGGCAAGAAATACTGTTATTTTCTTATCCTTAATCAGCAGCAAATAGTTTCATGAATATGTTTATCATAATGAAGCTGCCATAATGCATGCATATATCAACTTAAACTGTATTTTCTAGCATACTGAAACCAACATTATATCTATTTTTCAATCATAAGGCTATTCGTATCCAAAATGAACTTTTATTATCTTTCTTTTTTTGTAGCAGCACTGATCTTCATCACTTGTTTGTTATAATGGTGCTACTATAATGCACGTTAAGATTCAACTTAAACTGGTTTTCAAATCAAATAAGCTTTACGTACGCAAAAAGGAGTGTTATTTTCTTACCTGTTTCATAGCAGCAACCATCATCATCTAGCTTTCAATCATCAGCTGTGAGCACATCCTTATATGTCGTATCCATATCTGTTTATAACAACTCTATTACCAACAGTTTCGTCAATAAAAAATGACCCTTCTTGCGTCGGTAGAAACCTCCATGATATCGACACGACCCTGCTCTTGCGTCAAACTTGTGGTAATCTGCAACATAGAATCAATTTAGTTGTCTATTAAGTGCCGCAGAGATGTTATGTGCTTATCCATGTTTCCCATCAGTACCAACAAAACCTTCATGAATAATGACTTTGGCATTCAATGCGTCTGTAAATACCATTCATGTGCTTGGTATGAGGTACAATTTGAGGTTATAGAGCGGAATGACGGGGGTCGATATATTTATTTTCAACAGGTGGTGCTTTGGAATATACGAGGAATATGATTCATTCAATGCTTGGTTTGAATGGGTTTATTGGTGAATTTGAGAAGCCTGATGTACATAGATTTAGAATTCTCTAAACGGTGCCATCATCCTACGGAACATTTGTAGTACTGTGGAGGGTGTCCAGTATTGTGGAGAGTGTTAAATACTGCGCAGTATGTTCAGTATTGTGGGGGAAATCATCAATACAATGGACGGTGATCAGAACTTTGGGTGATACCATCAGTACCATGGAGGACATTCAGTACTGTTGGGGGATACCATTAGAACACTGTGCCGATGATATCCCCAGTTGTACTAAACACTCTCTTCAATAATATTGCTGTCGTTAGATTTGTTAGAAGCCTGACATAGATTGCTTTAGAATGCTTTGAACAATGTTACGGAGAGTGTTTCTTAGCATAGAAGCTTCGATGGTCTTGGATCTTATTCCACCATAATTGGCACAATTTGTTCTCATACTTATTTTGGGGTATGCATATAGAGTTCTGTGTGGGGAATTTTATCATTACTTAAGGGGGATAACATCAGTACATCCGAGGGTGTTCTGTACTGTAGGCTATCAGTAATCGAGGGATTGACTCCACAGTAATGATGATACCACAGTAGCTACTGAATCCCCTTCACAGTGCATATTGTATATTTTCACTGTACTGATTGTATCCTTCCACAGCACTGTTGGTCTCTCAACACTACTGAATACCCTCCACAACAAATATGATATCCCTCCATTGTATTGAATATTATCTACAGTACTGATCGTATCCAAGGCAGCACCGAGCATCCTCCTTTCTACTCCAGTGCCTTGTGATAGTTGTTTTTGACTCGATCTGTAATTCAAACAAATAGAATAGTGCATAAAGCGGTAACCATTCATGATAGTTTTTCAAGATCAGCTAATTCTTACATTAGAAGCTAGGCAAATTGCCATAGAAATATAATTGGCTTTATTTTCCTTATCCTAGATATCAAAAGAAAAGTTTTGCAATGATCCTTTTAACAAATTTAGATCAGTTAAAGATACGATGGAAATCAGCTACGAATATTTGCAGATACTTAAAATTGATATTTATTTTATCTTTTCGGAAGACATGAAGATGCATTTTAGTGTCTAGGTGCTATATTTTTAGTTGTCTTTGCGAATTTCTAAAACAAGAAACAAAATATAGAAATGGTACTAGATATGATGAACTATACTTGAGTTACTGAGAACTCTATTAATAATTCTCTTGTACTGCATTTAAGTTTCTCTTTTAATGTTTTTTTGAGAACTACGCACAGTAAATATAATACTTTACTTGAGATTGGATGTGAGACAGAAATCTGAATAAGAATTGTTACCCTGGGGAACGTCAATGCAGAGCTGTGGAGGGTGTTTATTACTGGGTAGAGTGTTTAGTACTGTAAGGGATACCATTTGTATTGTAGAGAGGAACTATCGGTGTGGAAAATTTAGTACTGTACAGGGAAACCATATCAGTACTTCGGTGGTATATTATTAGTATATTGGTGGATACACGTATTGTAGAAGGGATATCATCATCACTGTGGAGGTGATAAACAGAGTGCTAATGGTTAGCCATAGTGCTAATGGTATCCTTGCAAAGTACTGAACACCCTCCACAGTACTGATGGTATCCCTCTATAGTACTGAACAGCATCCACAGTACTGCACAAACGTTCCCCAGGGTAATTATGTTCTTTTGAATTGAAAGCCACTGCCTTTGATAATCAGCCGAATAATAGAACAATTGTAAGACAGATATAAGTTGTCAATTGCATGAGCAACGTTAATGTACACAGGGCACCTATAAAATGAAAATACTTTCCAACGAAACGCAAACCTCCCTGATACGACCCTTGATTAAGAACTTCTCCACTGAGAATGTTAAAGCATGATATAGTCCATCAATGGTCGTTGAACCTTGCTCTAAATAAAACTATATCTATTGCAGAAGAATTTCACCGCAATTTCTTTTTGAAAAACCCTTCTAATTTCCTACATCAAAGATAAATTCTCTTCGAAATGAATTATTAAATTTGCACCTGCAGTCTGAATACCTTTATTGCAAATGAAGCTTTGAGCATAAGGTGGAAGCTTTTTAACTAAACCGAAAGAAAAAATCCTCATAATGGCTATCCCTATTGCCTCACTTTAAGTAAAGATGGCTTACAAAATTTCATGTAAATGTCCACAGAAGGAAATACAAGTTTTTTATTGAGAATCACTAACTGTCAATGGAGCGTTTGTTGTAGAGACGTTTTGATTTTGTATCTATCTCTTGAGTTCTGATTTGAACAGTTGGTTAGATTAAGGTTGGTTGAGTCCTTGGTTCGAGACCTGATAGAGGAATATCACAATTTTAGTAGCCCAGTTGTGAGTACTGATAATATCCTTTACAGAACTGATAGTATCCTCCACAGAACTGTTAGTATCCTTCATACAACTGATGGTATCCTTCACAGAACTGAACATCCTCCACAGAACTGATGGCATCCCTTCACAGTACGGAATATCCTCCACAGAGCTGATAGTATCCTTCACAGAACTGATAGTATCCTTCACAGAACTGATAGTATCCTTCATACAACTGATGGTATCCTTCACAGAACTGATAGTATCCTCCACAGAACTGATAGTACCCTCTACAGAACTGATAGTATTCTCAAAAGTTCATATCATCTACAATACTAGCACTATGCATAGACATTCCCTAGGACGACCCCTCAGTAACGAAGAGGAAATTTGGTAACTTACCAAATGTGATTTTTGCCGACATACACTACTAGTGCATTGAAGGCAATACAGTAAAAAGCCGTGACAAAGAATGTTAAAATTAAGAACCTCTTAGCCAAAGATTTTAAAATTTTGATCGTGTTTTAAGGGTAGAAATTACTAATTTGAGGTTTTAAGGTTGGTAATTTTTACCAACATTAATAATGGCATTTCACGAGTGTCAAAAACCCTACAAACAACCATCAACCATCATTATGACTGCCATTAACTGTGATTTATTTAAGAACCTGTTTAGGCTAACTCCTAAAAATGTAGGTTATTAGTTGTGGGTATTAACTGTATATCTCTCAAGGAGATATCTCTATAGACATTGAGTGACTTTCTGCTTAACCTGCTAGCCTGTCTAAGGATGCTGTAGCTGAGGAGCTAAGTTCCTTGCAAAGAAGTGTATAGTGTGTGATTATTGAGGCAAATATATCGTTGTGATTTGTTTGGTTTGAGATTGCGAAGCATGACTCATTGTTGCAAATACCCATTAATCATGATAGTTCATAGTGGATTTCCTTTAGACGCAGCTGTTTTAATGAAAAATTGTCCAATCTCCAAAACACAGCATACTTACATATAGGCGTGAACTTACTTGATCTCCAGGGGAACAGAAGAGCAATACAGTATAATAAAGTTAATCAGTATAGTAATAGTAAAGTTTATTAAAGTTAATACAATGTTTCTTAAGAGTTTGTATATAGAATAGGAGAAGATGTTAGGATAATGTTGACTTGTTGTTTACAAACTAATATAGAAGATTATAAAGCATGCTGACTACGGCGAAATATTGTCAAAACCATTTCAATCTGTGAATTTTGATTGTTCGTTCATTTTCCCAGGGATTCGAGCCTCATACCCCCCTTTAGTTTACGCCTATGAACTTAGATACATAGGCACAATTTAGACTGCGATTCTCATTGCTTCTATATCATGTGACATTTCAGAATATTGGCCCCTTTACAGATATTTTGTATGAAAAAAATTGGTCATTTAGCTAGAAATGCTTATCCATGTCACTTACTATAATATTATAGCAGCATTGCTTCATATGGTTAATGAATTAAACTCGAACTGTTTCAAGACTTTTTATGAAATGAATGATTATCAATATCCAATAGTTTTTTCTAAAATTACTAAATCGTTTCCATTCCTTCTTTTAGGGAACAAACATGACATCAACAAACCAATTAAAGACCATTATGAACTCTACACTCATAGTTTGCATTTTATCCCTGGCATTTGCCACACCACTAAAACACCATCACTCAAAATCAGCTGCAAAGACTGTCAACCCGAGCAAAAAAGCCCTGGCAAAAGACTTCAACATGGTAGGCCAGGACTTGAAAGCCTGCAAATACAATGACCAGGAAATATCGCATGGGACAATTGGCTACCAGGATGTCTGCGGCAAATTCACGTGCACCGACGGATACATGGCATGGTATTACTTCCCAAACGCAGCAGCCTTCGACATTTGCCACGTCCCATACGCCTTGTTGAAGCAACACGACGAACACCATCTCGTCATGGACAATATACCGTCATACTCGACCAAAAGCTCTGGCGAAAAGATGGAACGGATTTCTGTCATTGGTGGGCCTACGCATGGATTCGTGGAACATGCGGATGATAACCCGGGACACGATGACCCACATACTGCCATGTTGCAGACGACTACCATCGATGTCAAGGCAGCTCACTCGCCACATGGTCAGCCCACTGTGGAGGTTCATGATCCTGTGGTCCACACTGGAGCTATCTCGGTGACAGATCATGGTGGTCATCACGGTGAAGTGGTCACTAATACTGTGGGCTAGGGACAACTAGAAGGTGTGATCAAAGGAGTAACATTTGCGTATAGACCCGTGTTAGTATCTTTACGAACTTATAATGTTTCAGTGGGAGTCGATCAAGGAAGCAAGTTCATGATTAAACACTTCATCTAGAAAACTTCATCATACGAACAGTAACTCCACGTGTTTGAAATTACATGGACAGAATATATACGGGACATAATATTAATTATGTTAATTACGTGATTATTACAGAACTGTCCCTTTCTCGATCATGTGATTGGGGTAGGTCCCCATATAAAATAGAATGCAATCTCGGTTTTGGTCAGGAAAATTTGGAGAAGATGTGATAATGAAAGATGTAGTAAAGCTGCAAAAGTAGACAAAACTGAAGGTTTTGTTGGATTGAAAGATTTTGGAGTACATTAGACAACCATTTTCAGGGCTTTTGCTAGGTGACTGTAGCTGTTACAATTCTATTATCCACCTTATGCAGCAATCTCGGTAACAGTCGAGATGGGAGATAATGAGGAGGGGGTTGATCAAGTGGTCACAAATACGAAGTAAAGAGCAGTTGGCTCATTGGAAAAAGATGCATCTGTGATGTCCTAATTGTGTGAAATAAAGAAGGATGAACTTCATTTTTGATACTTTGAAGAGAGCATGTGGTTGAGCTGCTTCTTATGAAATATTCATAATCTGTGTTGACCTTGCTTTACCCGAAGCTCGTAACAGGAAGTATCAACAGTAGGAGGCCGGTAACTACTAGTCGCAGGATTTTGCTGCCAGCTGGCTAATTAATCAACCTATCCAGTTATTTTGGGTTCTATTAGGATAAATCGGTATTTTGTCCCCTGTTTGAAAAATAGTTGAGACAATGCTGCCAATGCCCCAAGTATTCTGGCTATTGTTTTAGTTTCATTCTCGCTTACTAAATAGATATGAAATTAAAAATAAATAGAAGCTACAAATATTTTTCACCCACACTGATCTATCTATCCACCCATTGATTCAAACTTCAACAAGCTGACGGTTATTGCATAAAACATAAAAGAAAAAGAGAAAATATAGGAAATTAGATGGTTTACTTCCCTGTGTGGGAATTGTCATGCAATTTCTTGTGTGGAACAAGCAATTTTCTACCTATTTGGCATGGATTAGCAATGTTTGGTCGTGCAATTTTAGACGTTTTGTTATTCACTGGCTTTAAAAAAGATGTTGCATAAACAAAGCCCCCGGAATACACCTTTTCAACATAAAGCCCTGCTCCCAAACCAAGGAACCCTATGGTCTAGTTTAGTTCACCCTTGATACGATGCGCTGCTGCATCATCTCAAGTCGTTTTCAATGCTGAAATTTAGGAATAAATCTTCTTGGCATCAGATGCGAAAAGGCCTTTTAATCATTTTGTTTGCTTCAAGCCTGATCGCCCTAAAAGGATTAAATTTTTAATCAACAGCCAAAGGCAACTTGAACAATAGATATTATTATGTAATCATATTATGATATGTTTTGTTATTATTAGATATTATACTGTAAACATTATTATTTTGTTTGTTTCGTTCAACGTTTACTATAATCATGTTATGATATACGGTATATTTTGTTGTTATTAGATATTGTACTACTTTTTTCATATTACTAATTTGCAAGATTTTTTGATATTTTCAGGCCATATTTGTTAAGATTTTTTAGACTTTTTAAGGATTCTTTAGATCTTCGCAGATTTTCAAAGATTTTTAGCAAAAAGTGAACGAGATTTTTTTGAGTGATTAGGCCCTAGACAAAACTGATTTGCGCAAGATAAGATTTCAAAAACCAACATGATTCCGGCGTTTATGTTTCCAAAATGAATAGCATTAATGAATCCACCAACGATATAACAATACTCAATTCAGATAAAAGAATTCCGTCCTTTTCTTACGAGATCGGCCTAAACATTCACCCCTTCCCCCGAAATCAATGTCTTAAAACTTTTCTAGGGAGGGAAAGGTCTTGTAACTTTACAACTTTTATCTGGAGGAAGGGGGAGATTCGTGTTAATCAACAAGCCAGGAGAACGAATCCTACATTTGCAATGTGGTGTAAATTGTGATTTATCTTAGAGTGTCTCTTCCTATTTTGGCTAGAATTCTACTCTCAACACCCACAATCAAATAACATGAACATCAAGACTTAGATAATTGGGACCCATGTCAAAGTTAAAGGAAATTGTAAAGAGATATTGAGTAATCAAGAACTGAGCGAGCCAAGCGAATTTAAGTTTTTGGCAATGTATTTAGTGGACTAATTGGTAATTTGGCAATTTAGACCCATGTTGATTGCAGGGAAACTTTAAAGAAGTATTGAGCACTCAAAAACCGAAAAATCCAAGACAATTTAAGTACCAAGCCATTTTTTCAGTTTCCTATAAAAGAAGATACGTGTTCTTTCGGCTGAAGGAGGCTCGCGAAAACTTACGTGAGCACTTATCTATCGAATAGCTGGATCAGTCGACTTTAGAGATCACTCATTGTACACGGATAATGGCTATTGTTTACCCGACCTCTTAACGCTGCTATAGGCAGGTTCAAAACCTGTAAGCACAGGATTCTATCCATTAGAATGTGTTATTCGGTTCTGGTTTTTGTGCGAAATCTTCAAGAGCCTGATTAGTGTGTGTGAGTGTTTTAACTAAGTTTAACTAGTAGCCTGGCAAAGGCTGACTCTTACCGTCTGGCTACAGCAGGCTAGAACTAGTGATGTATGTTTTCAGCTGAGGCATGGTAGAATGCAACCATCATTAGATGAGAGATTGCATTCATTCCTACATTGTTTGATTGCTTTTACATTGGAGTGTGTTGTCCTTTATTAGATATTAGTGATGCAGCCTGTTTTGGCTTCGCCTTTAGCAGTGCACCGTAGCATTCTCTTCAAATCTGGATTTAGGAATATACCAGGTCCTTACCAGTACTTAACTGTTTCAATGTGGGAGTTATTGAGTTTCAATTTAACAGGTTAGCCTAGCTAAAGCTTTGTACTGTTTCTAGCATGGGCACTGTAGCATACCCTAAATAACTAGATTAAATGTATAGGGAGCATATAGTGTTTTAATTATCTTTTTTATGTATTTTACGTAGTCTTATCTATCTTTTTATGAGTGCCTTTTTATTTTACAACCGAAGGACATGGTGGAAAAATATTTTGTCGATAGTGAGTACTATGTTTTTCGTTCAAAGTTTTTAACGGAGTATTTTTGACGTGTTTGGCACTTCATACATGACTTTGGCTGAACCCTATTTCTTGCACAAGGCTCCATAAATGATCTAAGAAATAATGGTTAAGTGAAAGCTCAATAGGGAAACACAGTTATCTGGGGTTGATCTTCTGGAATTCAAGCTCCAAGAACTAGGCCTTCATCCATTTAAAACAAGCTCTTCCCAACAGAGACACATTAGCACGCAAGAAATCAATTCATATTGTACTATGCGAGATCATGATACGTTTGATTGCACCTATATGCAGGAGAATAACCCTTACTAAGACTGGACACTGTTCAATATCGTTAGGTATAGGTTTGTTTGATCTGGAAATATTGAATTTGCAATTGCTTCTAATTTTGAGTGATTTAGTGAGTTTCTATTGAGTGTGCAATTCTAAAAAAGACTGATTCATGTTTGCAGTAGGAGCATTTATATATTTTAACATTATTTGATCGGTACGGAACTTGAGGAGGATGTTTCTCGCCATTCACCTCCTTTCTGACTGGTCAGCTCTCTTCCACTTCTGGGAATAATAATTCATAGGGTTTCGTTCCCGTTCTCTTTCTGACGCACTACTCTAACGAGTGTCAGACGCAAAGCTTAAGTATGTTCGCTAAGCTTCCGATCCTCCTCGTGATCATATATATGTTATCGTCTTTTTTCATAAATCACTTAAAATTGGCACCAGCCTCGAAATATTTAGCACAAATACCAGAACAGAACATCTGATTCTGACCAGTAGTATTTCATTCTCACCCTGGAAATCACATGTATGGTTAATGAACACATGGATCGTGATTCTTTAGTCTGGGGCACGGATAGCATTAATTATTCAGCCTATGCGTCAAGATCAATAGGCGCTCAATGAAGACCAAGGCAAACTGACGGGTGGAACCTGTGATTCAATTCAACGCTCTGCCGGTCATAGCTTATGATCAAATGAACGTAAAGTATCGGGGTAGACAATAGATCATTCCTTCTTGCCAAGCGTGTGGAACTATCATCATAATCGGTTAGTATCATTATCGTTCTATTTTCTACTTTTCTTCTAAGTTTTCTATGTATTTTCATATGGTAAGTAATTCTAAGAAAGTTTTCGTTTTTTTAGTGGTTACTTAAGGTAGAAATGAAGTTTTTCGTGTGAAAAGGGCTAATTTTTGTTCTAAAATACCGATTTTCTTGGTTTTCACCCGAAGGAGAAGTTCAACAAAAGAACTGGACGAAAATAATCTAAGTTTACTCGTACAATACAATATGAATGCCATAGAATTTCATCCTAGTGATAAAGTTCTTTATTTCTATTTTTGCTTTAGACAGAAATGAAGTTTTTTTGTGTCTAAAAGGCTAATTTGTGGTCTGAAAACCGGTTTTTGCCCGCAAGAATAGTTGAAGACAAAAGGAACTGGACGAAAGCAAACTTAACTTTAATGAGCGGTTAGAATCACAGAAAACAAGTTAAAAGCTTTGTTATTATATTCTAGTGATGTATTTCTTTATGGCTATTTCCATTTCAGATGGAACCAGTGAATTTTGTGGCTGTGGTCTAGAAACAGGTTATTTCGGTTAAGGACCAAAAACGAAGAGTTTTAAGACAATGGGAATTAGTTCATGGTCTACAAACTAGCTTTTTTCTTCAGTTTATTTTGTTCTGTTCTTTTGTTCTGTTCTGTTTCAAGACAGTGGGAATTGTAAAAAAGCAAATTCAATCGAAAAATTTGATACTGATATCATTCTTTGCGTTAAAAGTTATGCCAGATTGATAGAAATAGTTTGTTCTTGTCTACTAGGTTAATTCGTAGTGTACAAACCGGTTAAACCGGTTATTACCTGAAACAATAGTTTCAAGACAATGGAATTAGGAACGAAGTTGGAAAAAAACACGATGAAGTGCTTGAATATTCTGATTCGGTTATAATAAACTTTCTAAGCATCAACCAACTTTATTTAAGGGAACATGTATAACCAAATTGAAAAACTGCTATAAAGAGGTTTCAAAAACGCACACAAGTTCATTTTACTTCATTCGCCATGCAATAAACCTAGACGTCAAAGTTGTTGAACACAATATATGACTTTTTAACTTCGTGTGAGCCAGCTTCGATTCTCTTTAACCTTCATTTCTATTTATAAATGATATCATACATTTGGTTACTTCAGTAAAATTGTATAAATTTAGAGGCGCTCCGTGGAAAATACTCATTTATCTCGACACTTAAGATTACCAAGTGGCATAGAGTCATTATGAATTAAACATTTTCTTGATATCGTTCACCATCACTCGAAGACTTGGGCAGTTGGCTTGAAAGAGGATTTGCAAAAGGAAACTCTACTTACATCGTTTGTTGGCAATCTAAATATTCTTGGCTGGGATACTCAACCAGAATCAACAATCTTCAATTGCTTTTAGACACTCCTGCAGAATTTCAAATTAAGTCTTTTTGAACTTTTAAATCATACATAATCAAACAAGGCCTGGCTTTTTTAGAATAGTTGCTTGACTACTGATTTGCTTGAATTATTTCATCGTTACTGATGTTATTTATACTCGAAGCTTTGTGTATTAATCTAAAAAATTATTCTTTTATCTCCTTATTCAATCATCTATTCATTGATGTATTCATTTAACTCATATTTATTTCTTTGTTCTTCATAGATTAACAAAAGTGCTTAATGCATTTGCAGAGTGTTTATAGTTAAAAAACAAAGAAAAACTATCTTATTTTGCTAATGTTAGTTTCATGTCTTACTTTAAGACAATCCTCAGGCAAGTAAAAAGATACGTTCCTTCTATGGTTCAAAGTATCTTTTTAGCTACCTGAGGATATTTTCAAAGTAAGACATGAAACTGTCAGTAGCAAAATAAAAGAGTTTTTCTTTGTTTATTTACTATATTCTTTCATCTATTTATCTTCCTAATCAGTGATTTTACTTTTTTGCAGAAAATGTCTAAGCTTTTTGTCCTCGTTCTCGTGGCTCTGCTCGTTGCCTTGGCAACAGCTGCCCCAATCAAAAAGGAAGAAGAAAAGGCAGCAGCCGCCCCTGCTGACCCAGCCCCCGCTGATACCGAGAAGCCAAAGGAGGCGGACGCTGCCAAGGAAGAGGAAGATGACAATGCCGAGGAGACCAACGAGGAAGACAAGGCTGATGACGCAGACAAGAAGGACGAGGGAGCAACTGAAGATAAGGCCGACAAGGAAGAGGACAAGGCTGCCAAGTCCGA
Source organism: Pelagia noctiluca (assembly GCA_963924455.1). Lineage (NCBI taxonomy): Eukaryota > Metazoa > Cnidaria > Scyphozoa > Semaeostomeae > Pelagiidae > Pelagia > Pelagia noctiluca. Next base: position 12,222,285 of record OZ004327.1, on the reverse strand, counting down.
CGACAAGGCTGATGAAGATGAAGAATCCGAGAAGAAGTGCGGAGGGTGAGTTTGATTCTCTGCAATATTCAACATATTTTTATTATAGCCAGAAATATCGGAAACATAGTGAAACGAACACGTGGATTACTTAAAACGTTTATCTGACACACAACAAAGTAATACGTGAGAAAGAGAACGAAACAAGAACCTAACTGATTGCATACCCAGATGTAGATCGATTTCTTTATTACATAAACTGCCTAGATTTTGGACAGTCCTCTTTTGGACGATAGATTTTCTGATTGAGATTTTCGGATTCAGAATATTTTACACATTTTTAGTCTTTGAAACATTAACTGACAAGATTGCAGAGGTAATGTTTCGAACGATAGATTTTCTGACGGATATATTTTGAAAAGCTTTGCACAATGTCGGGCACTTTCTTATTCAAATGCATTTTCTGGATAGTCATGTTTTTCACGATGAACTTCTAGCTGGGTTGGGAATGATGAATTGAATGCTGAGATCGATACACGGAATGCTGGGCTAGAAGATGGAATGCTGGTATTGAAAAATGGAATGCTGGGATTAGAAATAAAAGGCTATGATTGAAAACTGGAATGCTAGAAATATTGATATCCAACTACACAATTTTTGATAAAAAATAATACTCAATTCTGGAATAAAAAATTTAACATTTATTTGACAAAAATAGAAAAATATTTGCTCAGAAACCAAAATAGGAACATGGGATATTCGTAAGAAGCAATATCCTTAGGCGTAGGTGCGTTTTAGCTGTTTCAAACCAGGAGTTTGAATTTCTCTTTGTGGTGGCGCACTTTTTTCTTTGGTACACACGTTTTTCTTTGCTTTCCTTTGGCTATGCTTGCGAAATTTAAAAGTAGAATTATTTGATTTTTGTAAAAATATAACAAACTCATAAAACTTGTTACGGCCTTTAATGAATAAAGAAGCGACAACAGCAACGACAATCCTGAAACAACCTCCTGCCAAGAATGCCAACAATTGTATTTTCGTTGCATTTCCACAACACGTGAGCCACAGAAGTGAGACATTCCAGCACCACATGAATATGGCTATTCAAGACATGCAAGGGAATTTAGGATGGTCTCAGAGTTAGAAAGAGGATAGACAACTCTAACACTAATTGCTCAAATGATCAACCTCTCTTCTAACGCCTTCGCAAAACATATCAAGATGTAAATCAAGCTGTATGAAGGAATGGATGTGGATAGAACAGACGATTACCAAGACAAGACAAAGGTCAACCCGGCACTGTAATAAGATGTCCTGGTCAGTCGAAAGTCTGACATGACATGTATGACCGATCTAAGATTGCCAAAGACTAACATTTGTGATTTCATTTGGACTTCTCTTCCACCCATCACCCTGATTAAAAGTGAATGTCTTTGTGTCTTAGCTGTGGTGGCCACCATACAGTTGCTGTAGGACACGGTTGTGGACACGGCTGCGGACACCATGTCGGACACGTTCTTGGTGCTGTCACCCACAATCACGAATACCCAATCGTTGGCACCCATCATGGTGACCACTTTGCAGTCGACACCGGTGTCGTAGGACACGTCACACACGGTGGATACGGATATGGACACGGTTGCGGACACGGTTGTGGACACCACACTGTTCACCGTGTGCATCACGCCCCTTGCCATTCCGTACACGTTCTCCACGGACACCACGGATGCCATGGATATGGATACGGTCATGGTGGATACCTTGTCTCCGATGAAACCAATGTCGAAGCAAAGGAAGCAGAGAGTCCCGAGACCAACCAAGATGAATAACTCTATGAATATCGTTGAACTTCAAAAAAATGACATTTAGGAATATGTTCTTGAGGATTCAATAGGATCAGTCATTTATCTGAAATCAAGTCTGTTTTGCAGATGTATATAGTATTGAGAATTGAATAACGTATCACCCACCAAATGGCGTCTGGTTCATTGTTTCTCCTCTTCAACTGGCAGTTTTCAATAGGCTTCAAGCTAACAAGCATGTAGGGCATTCACAAGTGGATATGTTGTTGTTGTTGTTGCTATTGCCTTTTCTCTATTCATATCAGGCTGTTATTTCTAGCTATCAAGCTGTGAAAATCAGAAAGCGAACCTCGTTTGATTCACAAAATACAATTATAGCGTAAATTCATAAAACGGCTGCTTTGGCGCTAAAGATTCTAGACAGCTAGAGATATAAACCACCAAGAGTTAAACTGAAAATCAAAGGGTAGTAGGTAGTGACATACCTTAGTCAGGCTGGCCCGTCAAACAGAAACTAACTCACTAGACCATGCGTCTCATAGTCTGGTTCGTCTAGCTCTTCAACTAAGCCAAGCCTGTTATTTCTAGCTATTAAGCTTATGCAGTGAAAATCAGAAGTAGAATCCAGGAAAGGGAGCTCGTATCCATATACCAGCTACTATGGTGCTAGACATTCTAGATCGCGTTGGTTCACAATCATCCTGCATCGAACATCAAATCAAAAGGTAGAATAGTGGGCTGTAATTCACAAATTGATGATTGCTGTAGCACTAATAGGTACAATAACAAACACACTAGGACCTACTGTTACCGTGATTAGTGCACTTTACTGTAAAACCTTGCTTTAATCAGGGTATCACATCAAGCAGAAATTCGTTCACTAAATCATGCGTTATATCTTATACAATGTGGTAATGTCTAGCTCTTCAACTAATCCTCTGCGTATAGCATGAGAGCGAGTTTACTTTCAATCTCGAATGAATGGTAGAGCGGGTTCTTTTATCAATAACTCGAAAGTCACTAATTAGGATGATGAACCCACATGATGCTGCTTGGAGTCTGTTTCTGCTTTATGTTGTTGTCGTTGTTGTAATTGTTGTTGCAATGGTTTAGATAGTCTGTCAAGCTAATTTGGCCTACTTACTGCTACCCTGAATGGTGTAGTCCTTCTTGAAAGCTAACCTGGAGGCTTGATAAAATAATCTTTGGTGTTAAATGGTGTATACTGTGGTGTAAAACGTGGTGTACTTCGGTTTGGACGACGAATCATCGTGTGACTATTATAATCATTATTATTGTGATGTCACACAAATATATTTTCAGCTGTGGGCACCATGTTGGACACGTAACCCTACACCACGGCTGTGGACACGGATGTGGAGGATATGGTGGACACGGTTATGGTGGTCACGGTTACGGTGGACACGGTTACGGTGGACACGGTATTGGTGGATATGGTGGACACGGATATGGCGGACACGGATATGGTGGACACGGTTATGGTGGATATGGCGGACATCACGGACATGCCATACATGTTCATGAGCCTTGCCATAGCGTACATGTCAGCCACGGCCACCACGGATGTGGAGGATATGGTGGACATGGTGGTTATCTTGTCTCAGATTCTAACAATGTTGAAGAGAAGGAGGGAGAGAGTCCTGAAACCACCCAAGAAGAATAACTTTAACAACTAATAAATTAACTTTTTTAAATTGATTGTAGATAGAAATTTAAAAGCGAAGTGAAAATCTTATTTTAAACATTGATTAATCAGATAATTTTTGTGAAATAACAAGGCCAGGGTAAGTTGTGGATTCACGTCTTTCTCCAGCCATGCTATTTCACACTAATTAACTTTCCAGATCTTACTTCTCCTTAAAACTGATTGAACACAACAAGAATCAAATTGAATGCTATATCAACAATCTCAATAAATGCTAAATCAATGCTAAAATGCTAAATTATCAACTCTAACCCTCTAACCCAATAGATATTACTACTAAAACTTAATATGGTATTTCGAAAGTTATGTGAAATTAAATCTATCACCAAATGATTTTATATCAACTTTGACTTCGTAAGACCAATGCTAACACTAACTAATGATATGTATTAATGATAAAGAAATATAATTATAAATTATGTAACTAGTAATATGGGATTAGGAAATGATAATTTTGTTTGTACTGGTAGCGAATTTAAAGTTTTCAAAAGCTTACCTTATAAGGGTCTTATACTTATCCCTAACGTTAAAAGCTAGCCCTTAAGCCTTAGCTCTTAAACCTAACAATTAAGTTAGCTGTAAACTTAACCCTCCACTCATCTCTCCAATGTGACTCAATGTAAGATGTGTTTAATGCTGCTCTTAGGTGCTAACTTTCATTTGCAAAATCTTTTTCTCGCCCTTGAATATTAAGTGACTAAAAGCAATCTTACTCTTATTTCTATAATCATATAATGTCATTTTAACGTTTAGGTAATACTTCAAGCCAAGAGCTGATATTTCTGTTAAAAGTGATGTTATCATTATATCTAATGAAGTTAAAATTTAACATGATATTTGAATTTATAATTCTGTATTATTCATAATAATTATTAACTGATTCTATTCATAAATTACGCATATTCATTCATACGCCTTAATATTTTGTTTCTTTTTATCTATTATCTAAGAATTCTGAGCCATAGTGTCATAAGTCAAAGTCCACTAGTCTTATTGTTGGAAATGCACGAGTGCCAAAGGTCAAAGTTCATGACTGTGGTAGATAGGACAAGATCTGGGCAACTCTCTGTAGTATAACTTCATCAAATACTAGTAATATTAATCCTCTAATACCAGAGCTGTACAGGCTATTTACTTAACATCAGAAATATAATTCAAAAGACAATTTGGGCATAACATCAATAATATTCAAACACACTCATTTAACAATAACTCTCTACAGTGGACGGTAGCGTTAGTTAGAGAACGAAAATGAAACCTAACGAATCATTATAGCGAATCAGACACAAGATTCAATATACTGTAGTTAGAGATTGTTTAGTAAAGAAACTAGCAATTAGCAGCCAGGGACGTAGGAAGCATTTCAAACTTGGGGGGGCACGACACTTTAAGGGCACTTTTGCCGCTAGAAGGGCACTTTCAAATACCTTAGATTTGCGAAAATGGGGCAAAATACCTATGGTTAAAAAGGGCACTTTTTCTTTTTTTGTAAAATCTTGGGGGGGCACGTGCCCCCAGTGGCCCCCCCGGTTGCTACGTCTCTGTTAGCAGCCCAGATTTCAAAGCAACTGCTGGACTTTCAGTTTATGAATTCGTTTGGTTTCAGTTCCGTTCAACAATATAACTTCATGATCCAAAACTTAGAATAGATTCTATTCAATATGGAAATCAATTTATGCTGTTACTCAGAGTTTTATGCTTAATTTGCAATCACCAGACCGCAAATTGGCTCCACCAAGACGGTATTAAGCACATTAATAGCAGCCTAGACATCTATGAATTATTACCTATTTAATCATAACCTAAAACGATAAATTTAGCATTTTCTGACTCAACCAGTAAATTTACTTATCACTGTTTATAAAAAAATATTTGCTGTCGAAATGCAAATATTGAAATATCTTTTGATTCAATAAATAATTAATCATGAAGATATCGAAAATATTGAAGATATTGCACCGAAAATTATGAAATTATAACAAATTTTTTTAACAAAATACAAAATGCCCCTCAAAGGAGGCCTTAAAAATTACTAATCACTACTAAATTTGATCCTTTAGCTAAACTCCTTTAGACTGATAGAAGACGTTTGAAATATACCTTGTTAGCTTTTCATATAATAATCAAAACTAATTACTAATCTAGTCTTGGTGCTTGCCTGGTCTTTTGGTTTGATAAGATACCTGTTGAAGTCGTGTGCTGTGGTACATTGTGTGTTATGTGGCGTTTCTCTGGTCTGAAAGATGTCTTGTTTTGTGACTGTTATCGTGATGATGATGATTGTCATGTCACACAAATATATTTTCAGCTGCGGACACCACGTAACCACACACCATGGATGTGGACACGGATGTGGCGGATATGGTGGATACGGTTACGGACATGGTTACGGTGGACATGGATACGGTGGCCATGGATACGGACTTGGATGCGGACATGGATGTGGACACGGTTATGGATGGGGCGGACACCACGGACATGCCGTACACGTGCATCATGCTCATCCTTGCCATACCGTTCACGTGACTCATGGCCACCACGGATGTGGAGGTTATGGTGGCTATGGTTACCTGGTCTCGGATTCAAACAGTGTGGAAGAGAAGGAAAAGGAGAATGCTGAAACTAACCAAGACGAATAACTCTAGTAACTAATGAAATAATAAAGACTAATTTTCTAAAAATAACAATCTAGTTTTGTTGAATCAATTGTAGAAAGAAACGACAACGGTGTAAAATTCTTCATGTTATAAGATGGAGTGAATACTATATTCTTCAGCTTTTTCTTAGTTTGTTCTGTTTGCTTGTGGGGAAATTGAGCTTTTGATTTCAAAAAAGGTGTTGAGCGAGCACTAGTCACAAATTTAAGCTGATGGCTTTTTTGAGAGTCAGCGCAAAGCCGAACTGAAAGAATCGATTTTGCTCCAATGTGAATTATTTTTTCACCATTCAGTTTCAATTTGAAGATTTGTTGCTTTCCCTTTTTACATAGGATTATTTAAAATAGTATTTTCTTATAATCAAGTATTGCAGAGTCTAAAAGATGATGGCAATGAGACCTTTGAGGAATTAATTTAAAAACAATTTTCAGATTCATCAATATACAGCCAATCCTGTCCTGTAATAGAAGCTGCCTTCAAAGAACGGCCACTAACGTCCAGTTTGAAATTCTTCACTTGTCAAGTGGTAAACTTCTAAATAACTACCACCTCTAATTAAGACCACTTGAACCTACATAAACATTTATTTTCATTAAAGGCTCGACTGCAGGGAAGCAGCGAGAAACTCTGAATGAAAAAGTCATCACGTACTTTGAGCATTCACTTGTTGATGATAACCTATGAAAAAATAGATATCAACGAACAATGTAAACTCCCTGATAGGTGAGCAATCACGGAATAGGCTTGTCGAGATTAACGTGTAATTTCTTGGTTCTTTTCTGCCAATTAGTATATTTACGCTCTATATCATGTATTGAGCACCATTAACTAAAATCGAAACACTGGCTTTAAAACAACGTACAATGTATATTCACTTTTCTTCATAAGGGGGAAAGGGAAAGAGCTGCTCCCCTCTCTAGCTACATCCTTTTAATCCATAGTGCTTAAAATTTTGTCGCTTTGTATACTACAACCATGTAGCAACAGTGTATCACTTTCTCATTCGAAACTTTGTCTTTTATATAATATGAAGTCTTTGAATCAGTTTTCCGTAAGAATGCTCAATACATGAAGTAGAGCTATGTACTAAGAAGAAGAAAGAGACTCTTCAAAAATTGAGTTTCGTCTTTTGAGACTCTTCCTTCATCTTAGCATCTTAGTCTTTTATATAACATATTTTTAGCGCTTTACCCACTCTATCTCTAAGCCAGATTTCTGCGTTGAACTCAATTAGCTGCTAGTCATTAGCCACTTTATATTTTAGGCAATATAAAGTATGTATTGAATAATATGGTGAAATTCATTCTTTCAGATGCGGATGTGGTTGCGGCCACCATGTCGGAGTAGTCCACCACGTTGCCAGACCAGTCCACCACGTCACCCACCACGTTCCAGTTGTCCACCATACCGGGTGTGGTGGATGTGGAGGATACGGTCATGGTACCGGATACGGTTATGGTACCGGATACGGTTACGGAAACGGATGTGGTTGTGGACACCGTGTCCACACCGTGCACCACCGTGTTCACCACGTGCGTCCTTGTCATAACACCGTGCATGTGCACCACGGCCACAGTCTTGGCTGCCATGGATACGGATCATACGGATACCTCAACTCTGAGGAGAGCACCGTCGAGGCCAAAGAGGCAGAAAGCCCAGAAACCAACCAAGAATAGAAACTCTGTCAAATACATAATAATTAAGAAATGAATATAATCACACAAGAAAATAATCAATAAATGAACATAAAATTAATCTAAACAACGAACCAACTCTATCAGAAATACCCTTAAATATCAAATATTTGTAAACATTATACCTGCTTCTGAAAAGGTAATCCTGGCGTAGCCTGGGTGAGTTTTCAGTAGCATCTTTTTTACTTCAAGTGAGAATTGAATTACATATTTTTGCTGTAAGTAAGAAGTGTATTGTAATTTCAGCCATTGTGCTAACTGTATTGTTGCTAAATATCATTACAACAGATGTATAACTATTCTTAAATAGTAATATCATTACTCCCTTGACATCTTGCATTTTTTTGTGTCAACATCTTTTCTAATTTCCCGAATGTAAAGAAGTCAGGGACGCAAGAGCTGAAGGGGAAATATCCTGAAGATTTTGTTAAAAGACAAAAAAGTACTAGTGCCAATTTTATTCTCAGAATATGCCCCTTAACCTTAATAGAGAAAGTGCCTTTAGAGCTTTGTTGCCACTAAGATTGAAGTGCTTCGTACGTTCTTGAAAGTACTTGATGTTTTGTTCCCAAAACACGCAAAAGATAAGCTTCGAAATGTCCAACAGCGTTTCTAAATCAGTTCTCAATGAAACTTTTGCCAAACAGTGCTTCTAAAGCAGTCATCCATGAGCCTTTTGCCCAAACAGTACTTTTAAATCGGTTATCGGTTAAACACTGTTTATTAATGGGTGCTCATTGTACTTTTAACAAACGGTGCTTCTGAATTTATCTCTTGCTAAACAGTGTTTCCGAATCGGTCATCAATGAATCTTTTGTCAAACAGTGCTTCTAAATCAGTTCTCAAGGACCCTTTTGCCAAACAGTGATTTGAAATCAGTTCTCAAGGAAACTTTTGCCAAACAGTGATTTTAAATCTGTTCTCAGTGAAACTTTAGCCAAACAGTACTTCTAAATCAGTTCTCAAGGAACCTTTTGCCAAACAGTGATTTTAAATCTGTTCTCAGTGAAACTTTAGCCAAACAGTACTTCTAAATCAGTTCTCAAGGAACCTTTTGCCAAACAGTGATTTTAAATCTGTTCTCAGTGAAACTTTAGCCAAAGAGTACTTCTAAATCAGTTCTCAAGGAACCTTTTGCCAAACAGTGATTTTAAATCTGTTCTCAGTGAAACTTTTGCCAAACAGTACTTCTAAATCAGTTCTCAAGGAACCTTTTGCCAAACAGTGATTTTAAATCTGTTCTCAGTGAAACTTTAGCCAAACAGTACTTCTGAATCAGTTCTCAAGGAACCTTTTGCCAAACAGTGATTTTAAATCTGTTCTCAGTAAAACTTTTTCCAAACAGTGCTTCTAAATCAGTTATCAGAGCAGGCAGCAGGCATTCAAAATTAGAGAATAGGTATTCAAAATTTGTAAAGCAGCTATTTTATCGAACTTCAATTATTGTCCTTTGATTTGGCTATTCTGTAGTAAAAGTGCAAATAGCGAGATTGATTGCACACATAAACGTGCGCTCAGAATTTTCCACAAAGACTACGAAAGCTCGTTTGAAACATTGATTGCCAGATGTAACAGCTTTAATATAAATGCACAAAACTAGCAGAAACTAATGACAGAAATATACAAGTCTCTGAATCATCTAAATCCATCGCTAATGTGGGAATTTTATGAAATCAAGTATGTAACCTACAATCAAAGAATAAAGAATCTATGCAAATTACCACGAACAAAAGCACACAGATTTGGGCAAGAATCGTTGTCCTTTAGAGGGAGTTTCCTTTGGAACACTCTCGAAGACATCATGAAAAATGAAAAACAATAACAGCTTTCAAAAGGAGGATAAAAGAATGGGCTTGTGAAAAATGCACATGTAAAATATGCGGCTTATCATAGTTTAACTAAGTTATTATTCATTTCCAGTTTGATTTTTTCTGTAAATAGTTGGTTTGAATTAGTATAAATTTTAAGTACCAACTTTAAATATTATCGAAAAAAAATCAATGAAACTTTTGCCAAACAGTGCTTCTTAATCAGTTATCAATGAAATATTTGCCAAACAGTGCTTTTAAATCGGTTATCAGTAAACCTTTTCCTAAACCTTGCTTCGAAATCGGTCATTAATGAACCTCTGGCTAAACATTGCTTCTAAATCAGTTATCAATAAACCTATCCTAAACAGTGCTTCTAAATTAGTTATCAAAGAACATTTTGCTAAACACTGCTTTTAAGCCTTGCTTCAAACCTTTTGCTTAACACTGTTCCTGAATCGGTAATCAATTAACCTTTTGCCAAGCAGTGCTTCTAAATCAGTTCTTAATGAATCTTTTGCCAAACAGTGTTCCTAAATCAGTTACCAATGAAACTTTCACCAAACAGTGCTTCTAAATCGGTTATCAATGAACCTTATCCTAAAACTTGATTCAAAATCGGTCATTAATGAACTTTTTGCCAAATAGTGCTTCTAAATCAGTTCTCAAGGAACCTTTTGCTAAACCTTGCTTGAAAATCGTTATCAATAAATCTTTTGCTTAACACTGTTCTTAAGCGGTAATCAACTAACCTTGTGCCGAGCAGTGCTTCTAAATCGGTTATCAATGAGCCTTTTGCCAAATACCGTTTCTAAGTTGTGTATCAATGAACCTTTTGCTTAACACTGTTCCTAAATCGTTATTCCATGAACCATTCGCTAAGCAGTGTTTCTAAATCGATTATCAATGAATACTTTGCTAAACAGTGCTTCTAAGATAGTTATGAAGGAGCCCCTTTGTAAGCAGTGCTTCTAGATCGGTGATGAATAAACCTTAAAACTGCTCCTTATTGCTGTTTTCACTGAAAATGCGTCTTTGATTTTCATAGTTACAAGCACAGGTCATATGCCGCAACTTAATGGTTAATTGAATTGAAAACATGTTGATTAGAGCCTCATGCTATTTTATCTAATCAGTTAAACAAGTAATAGCTTACTGAAAACTTTCAACAATGCTCTGTGAATATATGCATGTATTTACTGCATAACCTAAAGCACAGATCATATTCCACAACTCAATGGTTAATTGAACTGAAAACATGTTAATTAGAACCACATGCTATCTCCTATAATTAGTAAATAAAGTAACACCGTACTGAGAACCTTTTCAAGCATTTCTCTGATTTTAACAGGTACTGATATAAGGCAAGATCATAGGTGGGTGATTTTCATGAATCATGCCATGTCGACCGTGACCTTTTCACAGGTGCCATGAAAAGAAGTTAGCATCTATAAGGACTTGTTTACTTGCTTTCATTGGTACCCAAGACAAACAACGCAATTCATACTGTAAGTATATGGGTTTTATGTTTACTTTTTATTTGATTAACAAAATTATCGCGATATTAGACAAGCTAGTCAAGACTTATCATGAGAAGCCTTTGATATTTAGTAGGGCAATGTTGTAAATACATTCGGTTTTATAAAGGCTATTTTTGACACAATTTTAGACATGCTAGTCAATGCTTATTAGGATAAGCCTTTGATATTTAGTTGGGAAATGCTTTAGGATAGATCTATCTGGTCATCTGACAATGAAAAATTGGTTTCTTCCCTATTTGTTAGCAAAATGTGTAAATATAAGTACTTGATCAGTATACAATATGAGAAAGGCGTGATGTATTGAATACATTGGGAAAAATTGTTCGCTGAGTGATAATACATGTTTGGAACATCCGAAGTCTGTAGGTCGGTTTTTCATGACAGTGCTCGATACAGAGAGTAGAGTAGATACACTAAGCTGTACATCTCCTGATGAGTGGTTAACCACGAAATAGGCTTGTCGAGATGGAGAGTTCTGTCTTTTGAGTCTTTTCCTTCTTAGTAATTTAAAAGATCCAGTGGTTTTGCTCTGTCATGCTTCCAGATTACAATTTAGTAATTTCATGCTCCTAAATTATTTACAAGGAATTCTTGAGAGATTTTCTTTAAGATATGAACAATGTACGGTTCCAATCAACTTCTTTGTAGTTTACCTGTCCCAATCAATAATTCTAGAAAAGGTACGACGCAGAAATGAAGCTTTTCGTCGCAGTTCTTATGGCCATTGGCTTGGTCTTTGTTGCAAGTGCCCCCATCGATTTATCTGACGAGGAGGCGAGCAGGCAAGTTGCTGCAGTAAATGACGTCCAGGATGAAGGGCAGAAGAGAGACATGACTCCACTGAAGAAGGACGACGATGAGGAAGTCGACGGTAAGATATAATCATACTTTATTAGTTACAACTTAGCAGTGGTCTAGTGGTAAATATTTCAAATATATGATATCAAGTACAATTGAAAATCATATTAGTAATAAATGAGCTTTCGGGCTTAACCTGTTATCAAGACCTGGTCTGGTTGGAAAAAATTACTATACTTGCCATTTTTTAGAAGGTTTTGAATTTCTTTCCTGTCAAGTCTTGCTAAAGGCTTTAGAAATTGTTACTTTCTGTTGCTACGCACTCAGCATATAGTACCGGATTGCTAGTAAATGAATCTGCTAAAAAAGGGTAATTGTCTTTCCAACGCAGTAGGCCCAGAGCAGAGGTAGAGATTTTATCATAGAATTGATGTAGAATAGGACACAAAAATTAGCATATTTGAGAAAATGTTGTCTCTCAATGAAAACACACGCTAAGAATTCTAGACATGGGTTAGGTTTATACATCTTAGATTCTTTCAGTGTATGTTACATGACTCTCGAAGTAAACAAGTGTTAATTAGGCTTTATTTCAACTTGCCAACCTCTCTGACAGAATAAGGGGTAAAAATAAGTTCTATTTGATGCAGGGTATTTAGACACTAAGTTCTGCATTCATACTCGAATTATAGAAATTATGAACGTAGAGATGACGATTTCTGTTGTATAGAAAATAATTCCAATCTTGAATATTCCTTCATTTTGAAAACTTCGACAACATGTGGTGCAAATCGTTTAACGTCTGTAACTCTGTTATCAGATGAGGACGAGGAAGTGCAAGAGCAGCCAGCTCCACAAAAAGAAGCTGCCGTCCAGAAACCAGGAAGCCCACCAACTGGGGAGGAGCCAGCTGATCAACAGACCCCTCCTCCACTCCCCGAGAAGCCAACGAAGCAGCCAGGAAGCGAAGACGAGGACGAAGAAGATGACGAAGAAGGAGGCGTCAAAGTAGTGAAAGAGAAAGAGCAGGAGCAATTCGACGATGAGGAGGAGAAGGAGGTTAAGGATGACGAAGAAGAAAAGAAGCTGAAAGAGGTCAGGGATGACGAAGAGGAAAAGAAGCAGAAGGAGGCTAAGAAGGGAAAGGAGGTTAAGAAGGCCAAAGAGATCAAGAAGGAAGTGAAGCAAGAGAAGGAAGGGTATGTGATATTTTATCTCTATTGTATTTCTAATCTTATCTTAGAAACAGACTGATGCTGCAAATACCAACCATAGATTGAAACGAGTGGTTCGATTGATTCGTACTTCGAGACTCACGATGGCGAAGGTTTCTAGACCACCACGAGGCTCGCCATGCCAACAAACATGAAATTGAGGCTGGACTGGCCATTTTTTTAATCAAAGACTTTTGTAGTAAAGATGGGTTCAATCAAGCATACCAAGATTGTACAGTGTATGTTTAGTTGCTAATTAATTTAAGTCTCGCGTGACAGACTATCACATTAATAAATTTTTTACCACCAAGCAAGTTGCTTGAAAATGTCTTATGGATGCTCCATTATATACACGTTTTTTATAAGAAACCTAGATTTTCACCTAGTACTAAAGATCCTCACTTTGTCCAAATATCCATGTACTATATGATTCTAGATAGTTATTTCTTTACCAGTAATGAATAATATATAAAGATAAGTACCCCTTCTTTGCAAAAATAATTTCTGAATCCAAAGAAAAAAGATATAGAAATCTTAACATGTGCCAAAAAGTTTAAATCATTCAAAAATGAGCATTGGAAGTATAATTTCTGGCTTACTTCTTGATTTGAAAAGTTGAACGATTTCTATTCATATCCAAAAGTTCCTCGAGTTTCCGGGGTACTAGTACTAGGTCTGGCATCAACCGGTTTCTTGTAAAAAACGTGTATATTTGTTCTAGCAACCAACGACACGAACTTGCTCATGGACATGTCGCACACCCACTTGCCCCACCCCCTGTGGAACACCATGCTGAGCCTTTAGCTGTCAATCATGTCAATGTTGTTCACCATGGTGACACAGGCTACCATGGCTACGAGGGTAACCATGGCTATGGCGGTCATAATGGCGTTGGAGCTCACACTGGCCTCGGAGTGGGAGTTCACCATGGCCTCGGAGCTCACACTGGCCTCGGAGTTCATAATGGGTACGAAAATAACAATGGATATACTGGCCACCATGGCTACGGAGGTCATACTGGTTATGCCGGTGACCATGGCTACGGAGGTCATACTGGTTATGCAGGTCACAATGGTTACGGTGGTCATAATGGGTATGGAGGTCACCATGGATACGGAGGTCACCATGGTCACAGAGGTCACCATGGTTATGGAGGTCACCATGGACATCATGGTCCTCATGTAGTTCATCTTCATCACGAGCATCACCCCAAGCCAGCCCATGTGGTCCACGTTTTGCACGACCGTCCCCATCCCCTTTATGATCATGGCAACCATGGACATCACACACATGCTTCGTACGGCTACGGCCATCACTGATCGCAGTATGGACCATGCAACAGACGTATCACAAGGGATGCTAAAGCAGTAGACGAGGATACAGTGGGATTTATAATCATGAACGCATGTATCAAGCAAACTCTAGACGTAAAAATAGGCTTTTGAAATTCAGAAAATAATGACATGACCTTGATAGAAGACCAATGAGCTTTTTTATACCTAGATTTAGGTCTTAGACTATTGTAAAAATCGACTTTTCCGATAAGGTCATATTTTATCAATCTAAATTTCACTTTCAACACCTTTTGGATGCAAACATTTGAAAAGACATATCAAAATTGTTTACAGTTTTATTGTAATTCTTGTGTCTAGGGTAAAAAGGGGGTACTCCCACTATTATGCTCGGTAGCTATCAGACTGTTTGTTTGAAAACATATATGTCCTATTTTTTAAACTGAGAGTTTAGTAGCTACTCAGGTAATTCCACTATGGGACGACAAGGGTGCGATTCGATATGAGGATCTTTCCAAATGATTTGATAGTCTCAAATTGAGGGGCATTTTACAACCCTTCTTGAGTATTTAACTTAGTTCATCTAGTGGTTCCTTAAGTAGCAGTTGGATGATTAGCATCATTGGTTTACAATCTGGTAATACAGAAGACACGACAAACAAACAAATGCTAAACAATGGAGCCCACTACCAAAATACAACAAAAAACAGTACAAGACAATTTCATATGGTCCACATCCTTGATGACTGGAACTTCATCGTCCATGCTTTGTGTATCATGAACAAGCTAGCGTCAACAAGCTTGTTCTATATATGAGGATGGCCTTCATTGGTTTGCAATATGATCATACCGGGACAGGAGACACGACTTATCATAAAAAATCAATTGAATAAAGTACAGAAAAATATAGAACAGACAGCAAACAACGATATAAAGCCTTTACAGTCACAGATGACAGAAATCACAACTTCTGGTTAAAAATCAACTACATTCAACTAGCAGAACAATTGAACCATTGAACACGACAAAACAAAACCATACAAACAGATGAGCCACATGCACTTGAGCCAGATACGCTTGATCCACATAAGTGAACCAGCATTCATTTTATGCCCTTCTTCATTTGTCTCTAATTGCTTTGCCAGAAACCAACGTTATGGTATTGGCCACGGAGGATGGTTTGGTCACGGATATGGTGGACATGGCTACAGACATGGTCACCACGGATATGGCTACGGCGGACATCACGGATATGGGGGACACCATGGCAGATTCGGACATCATGGTTACGGCCACCACAGCGTTCACGTTATTCATCATAGCCATCATGGTGGACATTATGGAGGTCACCATGGTTACGGTGGGCACCATGGTTACGGACATCATGGCGGATTTGGTCACCATGGTTGAATCAATATTAAGCGTGTTGAAGGGACTAAAATACAGGAGAAGAGATATTTTCAAGAGGATAAAGAACTGTAGTAGTTGAAGTAATATGAAAACTTCATATCTGTGATATGGGAATGTTCATTGATATGAAGAACGCCTATTGATGGAACATACATGTGTATATTATAGCTTTTTATGATGATACTAGTTATATTTTTGTATATTGTTATTAGATATAGAAAATATTAACTTTTTCAAATGAAATAGTCTTATGATATTATAGACTATCGATATATCTTTTTTCGTTTCCTGCCATTTGATATAGGGAAATAATCATTTTGTAATGAATCCCCTCATAAGCTCTATTGGTAGAAAAATGTGTGTCATTGCTAGTAGGTATAGTATACCATCAATTGATTTAGAGTATTGAAAAAAAGCAATTATCTAAAAAAACTCCCAGAAGTACGTCTACGGATCAACTTGTTAAGGAGAGGAAATCGTATGCTAACTTGAAGTGAGATTTTCAGATCATAATTTATTGTCATATTCTAGATCGATAGATGGTATATTTTACCAACTAGCAATGACACAACATGATTCTGGATTGTAGAAGGGTAGTGTATTACTAGTTAGAGCCCAACCCGGTGCAATAACAAAATTTTAAACATGCAGTCATCTTAAACATGCAATAATTTCAAGTCCGTATCTTGAATTTTTAAATCAGAACAGTTTACATCTTAGCATCAAAGCGGAATCATTGCACGTCATGGCAGTTTATGAGAGTCAGAATACGCTTGGGCGTAATAGGATAAGATATAGAAAAGATGGAATAGGACAATAGCCTTTTCTCAAATTTTACCTCTTATGTTGGTCTCCTGATTCCCTGTGGAAACTTTGGCATATAAAATTCTATCGAGATGACTTATTTAAATTAAATGACCAGAGGGACTTGAACCCACGACTTATAGACCTTTACTTTCCTCTACCATTATTGTTCAACCCAACTGTGGACAGTGTTTGGAAAAAATTTGAGAATCTACCTTTTAATTGCCATCTCAGAAGTCACACCTTTTAACTACTTTGGATTTCGAAAACAAATTGTTGGGCCTTGTAAAATAGTTGGCCCACTTTCAAACTTCAATGAACCTAAATCTTCATAATAATGGTCACAATGTCATGATTCATAGGGTTCTATTCGTTGGGTATGATATAGCTGTTTCCTGCTCATCTAGACCAACCAAAAATTAGTTCCTAACCCATGTTTAATGTAACTTTTAATTGCTTTCCTAGAAGTCAACGTCATGGTTTAGTGTACGGTGCACACAGTGGCAGATACGGACATGGTGCTTACCGTGGATACGGATTCGGACACGGCTATGCCAAGAACCTCGGACATGCTTATGCAGGCATCAACCACATCGTCGACACCGAACCAGCCGTCCACCACTTCCCTGGCCACCACCTCAGACATCACGGAAGAGTATATGGCTTACATCATGGTGGCTATCACGGCTACCGTCATGGTAGACTCGGACATGTTTACGGACACAACAGAGTGCTTCCTGTCGTTCGTCCAGTTGTTGCTGTTTCCCGGCCAGTCGTTCCCGTCGCTCGCCCAGTGGTTCCTATTGCTCGCCCTGTTTACCATGGTGCTCGATATGGTAGTCGTTATGGCTTACACGGAGTACATGGTGTTCATGGATACGGTTATCATGGTTAGGTTCATATCATGCCAGTTGAAAGACATAGACAAACAAAATATCAAAAGTCAAAGGGCAAGCGACTTAGATAATAACTTGAGTAACTGGAAAACTACATCTTTACGCAAATATTTTAAGATATGCAGACACACACATTAGCTAAAGCTATTTTGATACAAAACTATTATTTTAGTTTGAAATTGTGATATCTCGTATGTAACGAATTTCATATGCATTGCATATTGATACAATGAAAGTATAAAAAGAAGCTTGATGTTAAAGTACAACGCAGTGTTTATTGTTGAGTTTTGTAGCATTCTATTGGATGTCAAAATCTAATATTTGCGCCCAAGTAGGTGCTGGATGGTAAGAGGAGCATTAACCCACTCCCCCAAGAATCCAAAACCTATTGTTTTAATTCACAGACCCTGTTTTCCAATGTATCTTGAACAATGATTACCACATAACGTTTTGACATGGTCACTTTGGCGTGGTTTGTACTTTGATTTGCTTTACCAAGGAGCACAGGATTGTTATGGTTATTGATCAACCTTTGGCTAAACAGTGTTTGTAAATCGGTTTAAATGAACCTTTACCAAAATAGTGTTTTTAAATGAGTTATCAAGAAACCTTGTGCCTAAAATCGTTTCTAAATCGTTATCAATGGACCTTCTACCAAACAGTGTTCCCAAATCGGTTATCAATGAACCTTTTACCAAACATTGTTTCTAAATCGGTTATCGATGCATCTCTTACCAATCAGTGTTTCCAAATTGGTTTTTAATGAACCTTATGCAAAACTTTTTATTTTAAATGCTGCACGGTTGAAGAAAAATTGACAGCAACAACAACAGAATTTGAATTCGAACATAAGAACTCAAATGAATGTTGTCGAAGTAAAAGTAAAATGGCCGTTTCTCTGGTTGCAGTGGGGTGGTATGTTAGCTGTTCAGCACAACCAGCTGCAAACAGGCTGTCACAAGCAATCTTGTCTTCTCAGTAGTTGAAGATTAAACATTAAAGCTGTGAGCCTGGATAAATATTATTTGATCATCTTGCAATGAAAAATTGACAAGAAGTGAATTGGCCTACTTAGTAATCAGCCTCCTCCATCAGCCTCCTTCCCCAGCGTCCGTCAGACCATTTGTAAGACTTTAAAATATGAAGAGCTAATCAAGTTTCCTACTAAGTTCTGTTTTATTTCATACTAGGTAGTATTTGTGATTTGATGTACAGAATAAAACTTTGACCTTCCAAAAACCAAAATTGGATCATTTGCTTTGGTTTTGGCGACCAAAAAATCCACTAGGCGACATAAGACATTTTCTTTAATGCCAGGTATGGGGTTTATGAGGGTTCACTTGAAGAGAGGTCACTCAGGTCAATAAAATCAAGGATACAGGTTGTAGGTCACCAGACTCGTCTACCATGAGGCTAAAGGTTGTATAAGTAATATTTCTCCTTCTTTGAAATGTCCTTTTACAAACTGAATAGATAGAAATAGGCACTTGTCAATGTTAGTTTGCCATCACGTAATCTGATTTCTCTTTATTGGTGTAAACTGCCTAGTTCAGAGTTAAGGTTGTAGGAACTTCTAAGCATCCAACGGGGTTCTCTAATACTGACCGGATTTGCAGTGTAGCAGGATATATTAAGGGACAACGCACAACGGAGTAGTTTTCAGGAAGAAAACAAGCTCCTAAATTAGGTACCCAGGGGTAGCTTCTAAAACATGTGCAAGAGAAAAGCTTTTTGTTTAACTTTTCTCCCTACCTTTTCCTGATTTCCTTGCTATTTTAAGAAAAATCTGAAAAATAAGTCACAGAAACTAGGAATTGAAATATATTTTCTTCATTTAAAACATTCTTTCCTTTTATATAAAATAATTGATAATTTACATCGCTTGTTCTTATAAAATTACCCTTAAACTATAAAATATAAACGTCTGATATTCTTATGGCATTATTCCTATATCATCATTACAAATTTTTCTTGCAAAATCCCTTTGAAATGGTGATGAATTTTTTCAAATTGTCGTACCCTTGGTAAGAGTTTCTCTTCAAGAAAAAATCTTGATTTTGTTTCGACAGGTATCTGGTACCCAGGATAAAGTTATTCTAAACTTCTAAACACTTATCAAGTATCAAAAATCGTTTCACAGTCGTTTCATATCGTTACAAAATTGTACAAATAACATACGAAGAGTCAATTTTCAATGTGTTTCTTATGAGAAAATGTTGTGTATTTAGGCCAAATTAACCCATGATCTAAAATCCATAGCCAAGGGGGGCATGTCCGTGTCCTGCACCCCATGCCCCATTTGCATCATGTCCAGTACCCCAGGCTCCAGCCACTCCATGAGGTGTTGCATGAGTATCATGCCCGGGCCAAACATCATATCCTCCATGGTGGACTCCACCATGATGAAGATCGACGGGATGGGCTGCAACAGGGGCAACGGCAGGTGCGACAGGAGCGACAGCAGGGGCGACAGGGGCAACAGCCGGCACAACAGGTGCTACATGGTGCTCTTCTGGGTGGTGCACGTGGTCGATGTGTACATTGACTGGGACAGCAGCATGATGTGGCTGTGTGAGATGGAGTTGGTTGTCTGTGTTCAAATGGTTGAAGTGGCCAGTATTGACAACAGGCAGACCGACAGCATGAGGATGATGGAAGTCACCATGGACTGGGATGTCAGCACCATGCTGCTTGTGTCCATGAGATAATGGTGCAGGGACGTGGCACTCTTCGAAGTAGTCGGCATTAGGCCAGAAGTACCAGGCAAGGTTTCCGTCTCGACATTCTAGTTTTCCGCACACGTCTTCATAGGCTTGTTTGCCGTGCTCTACGGTTTTGTCGTTGTATTTGCATGATCTACAAGAAATTCATGTCAGTTAGAAATTTGAGACCCAATTGCACACATTGAACACGATATAAAAATCTCTGATAAAAGAGAAGCACAGCTTTACCAGTGGTTTAATGTGTATGCCGAAACAGGCAGTCTTTTATGGGATTTGACTTTGGTCTCTTAATCTGAAATTAATTACTTCGTATCAGGATTGTCTCTTTTCACACAAACACCCAAGTCTCGGCCGGAATCGACTGGCTCTTTTGAAAAAGAGTATGTATTGAACCAATACTTGTTTATTTCATGAACCACTATTAACCAAGGGTCATCATTGAACTACGAACTAAGTTAAAAGATCTACACGTCTAGAAGGAAGCGTTTAGTTTAGTACATAAAAATTTGTCTCCCTACTTATTTTTACTTACTTCTCATTTGGCTTGTCTCTCTTCTCGGCATTTGCTCCGCCTGTGGCTTCACCACTATCTTCGCCACCGGTGCTATCGCTTGTCGTAGCTCCACTATCTTCAGTGCCATTACTGTCACCATTTTCTCCGGTCTCTTCACCACCAGTGCTATCATTAGTAGCTCCAGAATCCTCAGCACCGTTGCTATCTCCAGCTGTTTCTTCTTCAGCCCCTGTGCTATCATCTTTAGCTCCAGTATCTTCAGCACCGGTGTCATTTTCAGTTGCTCCATCTTCTTCAGCCCCAGTGCTATCCCCATTAGCTTCGGTATCTTCAGCACCAGTGTCATTTCCAGCCGTTCCGTCTTCTTCACCTGCACTCTTGTCATCCTCCTCCCCAGCATCCTTATCTGCATCTTCACCAGGCCCATCATTGCTGTTATCGGTTGGCTTCATGAATGGAGCTCCATGGACAATTTCCAGGCTTAGAAAAGCCACCAGGCATAGAAGTACCAGAGTTTTCATGTTTATGCTGCTTGATGGACCTACAGCTCTGAAAAATATTGCATTACACTATAAAAATCTGATGCCATAATATTGTTCTAAGAGACATCTGTTCATACAGATTAGAAGTTTAGGGGTTTAGCCTGAATTTCAGCGTTGTTATCTATTTTTTTCCATATCCAGAAGCGCTGCCTCAATCAGAGACTGACTAATACTCCGATGAGTTTCACACCAAAAGCGTTGGTAGTTATTCTTTTCCTCATGTTTCTAATCCTTCTCCATATCCATGAGCATGGACCGATCCAGACTGTTGTGTCAAACTACTCCGATGAATGTCATGCCCACAGCTTTTGAAGTTACGTATTTGATTCCGATGTCTCTATCCATCTTAAAGTTCTGAACAGATCCAAAATTGTTGTAACGGTATTACATGACTTTCTGTAAGGATATTGTTAATTGGAAAATATCAAAAAGAAGCAAAATTTTAATTCTGCAGCTCCCACATTCAAAGGCTACGACAAGAGTCAAATGGAAGTTGCTGGTTTCCAACCTTAATGAAGAAGATGGTACCAAATGATGGTGATGATATACCACATATCAGGAAGCAAAGAAAGATTAATGAATATTGAGAGAGAATTTGGCATTTGGTAAGTTTTTGATTCATGGTTATCTTGTAGTAAGTTCCCAGAGTTTTGGTTGAGTTTCGATCAAAGTCAAATGTCTGCAGGTATAGGTACTTGCACAATCCTGCAAGAAGTGATTCTTGCGTTTTTTCATGCTTCATGAAATAACAACATAATCAATAAATATAATTCTTAGCAGCTGAAAGAGTTAGATATTTTTAGCACACTTAGGTAATTCTCGAAAGCTTCTTGCACGTTCTTAAAATGATGAAGCTCTGCCAAATCTCAGTTAGTGGTATCTCTTCTGTATTGTTTATGAGATAGTGTTTTTGAAATGGCCACATATCAGAAAACAAAGAGTGATTGGTTAAAGCCTTTTTGATGTGAGAGAAAATGGCACTTTGTAAGTTTGAAATTTCTTAATTGACTTTTTATATGTTTGCATTTACTGGGTTAGTTCTTGATCACCAAAAGTGTTCTTAGAAGTTAGTTTCCCCAAGGCTGGTAATTTAAGTCAATTTGATGCTTTGAAAAATTCATACAGGAATATTGAAGGAATAAGATCTGCAGATGAATATATTTAATGATATTGTTTAATCCGATGGTCAATTTCATAGTTGGTTGCTCAGTTCATCCTTTTTAATCACAAAAGACTTTATGCTACCGAAGTTAAATGTAGTGTTTCAATTTCAATACTATTTGTAATGTATATCATTTTACTGAAAGAATATCTGGTTATAAGAAAGATATATTGGAATCAAATGTGCGTGTGTGTGTGTGTGTGTCTTTTATTTAAAATCGAACAAATACTTAGCTACAAGAGTAACTAGTCTACTTCGATTGTTAGCTACTTTAAAATGGTATACAAAAATAAAAAAAACGGAAAAAATGGTTTATTTTTGCAGTCTTTTATTATTTCTGAAGGCATGCATTGCACCTGCAAGTAGTCCCATCCCAGTTCTTTATTGCTCTTTGGAATTGCACAAGATTTTCAACTGATTTTATATCTTCCGGTAAACTATTCCAGATCTGTGGCCCAAGAGATCGCAGACTATTTGAACCGAAAGTTACCTGGTTTGGCATGTAGTGCTTCAAGTTATTGGGGTGACGTGATGGTCGATGAGAAGTTCTTGTTTCAAAAATAGTTTGCATGAATTCAGGGTTTAGCTGTTTTAAAGTTTTGAAAATCTCAATACAAAGATATCGAAGTCTATTTACATGCATCGTGCATTTTTCTGATTTTACAAGCAAGAGTTGTAGTCATCATAAAGAAAACGTAGTGCCCTTTCTTGCACTTTTTCGATCTTTTCTACTGATTTGGATGAGGAGAAAAACCATACTAAAGGGCAGTAGTTGAAATTCGAAAAGACAAAACTTTGGACAAGTACCCTTTTTTCCTGGAAACCAAGAAAAGATTTTAGTCGTTTAAGAACATTTAGCTGGGTTGCTGCTTTTTTGCAAAGATCAGATATATGGTTATCGAAGTTCAGCTTATGATCGAGATTAATTCCAAGTAGTTTAACTGAATCTTCAGACTTGATTGTTTTCCTTTGAATAGAGATTTTATGCCCTGTCGTGTCTGTTCGGTCTTTTTTTACGAGAAGAGTGTGGAATTTTTCAGGGTTAGCGATCATCTCATTTTGATCGAGCCACGTAAGAGCAATGGATGCCTCCTTTTCTAATACATTGATTAGTTGCGGGAGACTGTTCGAGAAGTATGTGAGGGTATTATCATCTGCATAATTCACAAGGGAAGCGTCTTTGATAAAATGAAACAAATCATTTATATAGAAGTTAAAAAGAATAGAGCTAAGAACGGATCCTTGGGGAACCCCTGATAAAACAGTTTGATAATCGCTGTAAACATTGTTTATTCGAACCGACTGTTTGCGTCTTTTGAGATAGGAATAAATGAAGATAAGAGAATTTTCATCGAAACCATAAGCGTTAAGTTTTGCTATAAGTAAATCATGTGGGATACAGTCAAAGGCCTTAGATAAATCCATTAATATCGCCCCAACAGTATAATAATTGTCTAATTTGGTTTTCCAGTCTTCGAGCATTCTAATTAAAACATGTTGTGTATATCAAATGAATTAAATGAAATTGTATGAGCTAATTTCCTCTTTCAAACTTTCTTAAAACCTCTAGCAAATTTTTAGAGATTGAATTGCAATAAAAGTACAAAAACCTTGGATTATATTGGAAGAAAATCATTTAGAAAAAGAGTTCGATCGAAATGTACTATTAGAAGTTTCGTCTTCATAGAATGTTACATGTAACAAATAAACAACGGAAATAATTCAAAATTACATTACCCTTACCTTTGTTTGTTATGTCTGCCGCTCCAGTAAACATTAAGACGCGATAAAAATCAAGTTAAGCCTACTCTTGTTCGGGTCAAAGACACGCAATGGAGATTGCACGTGTCACCACACTCTCTTAATGTACCACCAGTGGGGCTTCGATCCTATTGACAAACAAAGGTAACAAACAAAAACAAGCAAATTGGCCATTGTTGAGGCTCAAGTTGTCTATGTTTAGCACATATGTGAGAATGCGTCTATAACGGTTATCTGGTAATAGGTAATAGGTAATAGGTCGAGGTTCGTTGATTTCGAAGCAATAGTCCAACCAATCGTAGTTTATTGTTTGTGATGTTTACGCATGCTAGTTTTGATGTTTAGTTTAAACTTGATGTTGAGTTTTGATGCAGGTTGAAACCTCTCTTTCATAGTCATAGACATAGACCGTTCAAAGTGTTTTTATTGATACTGCCTTTTCTGATTAAATACATTTGGTCTTATCAAGGCTGTTTCATTGCCTGATGATGGGAGACGGATCTCTCCCGAAACGTTGCCCCGCTAAATATCAAAGGCTTGTCATGATAAGTGGTGACTCATGTCGAATATTGTGCCTCTTCTGATGTTCATATTTCCTCTATTGATACAGTTATTGGGTTGTGAAATGGATTTTGTATTATGTACATGTGCTAACTACATGTGAGCTAATAAATACCTGGCAGTGATATTGGTAACAAAACGTAGCATAGATTTAGAGAGGGTATTTTCAATTCGTAGTTGTAGTATAGTTTTCTGGTTTTAAGGCTATATGTAGCATTATCTATTGCGTCTTATTATTTGTTGTTTTTTACATTCCTTTTTTTGATGTTAAAACTTCTTCATTCTTCACTTTATACCAATTAAACACTGTTTGCAGTTTTCTACTCTTATCGATACGAAGCCAGATGTTGATAGATTAAACTGAAAAATTAGAAGTTTGATTTAGTTAAAGATGATAGATCTCGTGAAGCAAATATTCTGTTCACGTAGAATAGTCTTTAATCGGTACAGAACTGGAGGATAGTTAAAAAAACAGATGTAAAAATCAGTGTTGGACTCTCACCAGAGTTTTACTTTATTAACAGAACAAAAATGAAATCTAAGGAATCATTTATATACAGCAATTTCACTAGGCTTCATGTGCGTTGTCTTTCTGACGCACTACTCTGTTGTGTATCAGACCCAATGCTCCATAGTTATGATGTCTCGCTATGTTTTCCAATTTTTCTTGCCATTCATGACAAACTGTATATAAACTTTGTCCCAGTATTAGTATGAAATTGACATTATTCAAAAAACTATTTGGTAATAGGTCAGGAATCAAAGTAAAAGTTTGTCTCTTTGTCGCTTATTGCGTTATGTGTCTCCAAACGTCTAGTTTTGCTGATGTTTAGTACTATGCTGCAAAACCTATTGCAATATGATATACCAGATGATAGTTATCTGAATACGAGGATGATTCATATGTATTTCTTCAGTTTTGGAATTCAAACAAAGATAGCTCTTGTGGAGAAGCAGGATTTGGAAATTCAATCGAGATAATTTGTGAGAATGAAAATGACCCGAATAGGACTCGAACCCACAACCTCTAGATTCGTACTCAAGAGCGCTACCACTGCGAAAGATAATTCTGCAAGCTTCAGGTTTTTTTACATTCATTCCGGCCAAGGTGTTTCTATTTTGGTCTATACGGCTAGAAAATGAATTTAGTCTGATCTGCATGAGATAAAAGTATTTGGTCATCAAAAGGCAATTCCGTAAAATATGGTTGATATAATTCAACGCATTGCTAGGAACATGCCCTTTAGTAACGCATAGCTACTAAAACAACGATAGCAGCTCGACTACGGGTACGAAACATATAGGCCGTTGCAAATTTTGTAATTAAGTAATCTCTCCTTTCTATTGGAATGTTTTATCGACAAACTTCACCATACCATTGCAACAGCTAGGGCCTAAATATTCTGCTGTTGTAGTCAGTAAGTAATTAGCTTTGGTGGCTCGGCGTTGCCAAGGAGCATATTTCTATCATGCATTGCGTGAAATTTGATCCTCCATCTTTCGCAGAGTTGTCTATTGCAACAGGGTGAGCAGCAACAACAACAAAAATTATAACAGCAACAACAACAAAATCAACAACCCCATGAAGCACAACATCAATTGCGTCTGAAGCCACGCTTGTCCCGCACCTGTACACAATGCGACCTGTCGACCCATAAGAAATATAATCAACTATGTTTGTAAATTATTTCACCAGCCGTTTGGCCGCCCATTACCAAACAGGAAAGCTTCCATAACGGGTGGCCAGATAATATACTGAAAGGCCGGTTCATTGGATCACCATTGGTCGCGACCTCAAGCTAATTTTCCTTCAATAGCTTGTTCGCTAAGTATCATGGCTCTGAAACTGTAAATAAAATTATGGAGAAAATACAACGTTAATCAAGAGCAATAAGGTAGGAAATACTTTTCATTCTATGATTTATTTTACCTTATGTTTCGTATACAGCATGAAGTGATTCATAAGGGGACATCTACTCAATTGATATTTACGCAGCTTAGGAAACTTATACAAGAGAGAATCAACCTTGAGGTTACCTTGCTAGACATAGCATAGACCATAGAAGTTTGATATGGGAAAGTTTCGAGAGGGTATCTTAGTGTACAGAGTGGCAAAAACACTGACCATAAACATTATATTTAAAATGCAACATAGCTACAGTGCTGTATAAAGCGAAATCTACTCAATTGATTTTTACACAGCGTAGGGAACTTATACAGTAGAGTATCGACCTTGAGGTTAACTTGCTAGACTTTCACTCCTGTCTATAGAATAGACTATGGAAGAGGATCGAGAAGTTATTTTAAGTGTCTAGAGTGGCTAAAACACTGTGTACCTTCAGACTTAGTATTGAAAAGATTCTGGCCGATATTCAAGGAACGTTTTGTTTACAAATGCTTGATAAAAGTACTCTACGAAATCTAAGCTACCCCATTAAATTTGGGTATTGGTTTGCTCTTTCTATAAGACTGTTTTTATCACATAAGGAGACACATCTGGATATAAAAACTGAATCATTCATCAAGGAAAATCATTCATCTACAATGAAAAATCTTGTAGATAGCTCTTTCTATCATCGGGTGATAAAATCTTCCCCAAACAAGGCTGTTACTGGCAGAAAAAGATGATATAACTTAAAATACCAATTGTTAGGCAAAGAGTGGAGTAGGACAGCCTCAAAGAAAGACAGGGCTAAAATAAAGCTTGGCTATGCAGGGCCGGATCCAGCACCCGCAAAAAGGAGGGCGTAACACATATATCAAAAGATAATGTAAGGAAAGTAGGGTATCATCAAGCTAATTGTATTGTTTTTCGACCGAAATAGGGTGGGCGTACACCTCTTATTAGATAGGGTTACTTTATGATAGGCTTAATTAGGGCCAGGTTAATAAATAATAATGCATCATATTCCTAAATAAAAGCCTATTTTTTGATATTCCAAAGACAGCTACATTTCTTTCTTTGAAATGAACTCATTTATTGGAAAAAACATTGTTTGGTAGTATTTGAAGTAAATTGAAGTAAACTTTTTGAAGTACACTCTTTTTTATAAGAACCAGTAAATTTGATTTGAAGCCGGCTGTTTTTAAATACTCCTCTATTTTCAGCCTGAAATGTTTTTAAATTGTTCTTACTATATAATGATTTGGAAGCCCGTTTTCGCTATCAGTTGTGTTAATTGGTTCAGATGTGGACTCCCTTGACCATCTGATATATATCTGTGTGCTGTCTATTTGCTTCTTTTGATATTATTTGTCAGTCTCGTGGTCATTTTGCATAATTGAAATGGATCAGCCTCGATTTGTTCTTAAATTGGTCTTAAGATTTGGCAAAATCTGAGGCTGTTGTTCTTATAAAATTGTTCTTATAAAGAAAAACTGTAAATATTAATTTCCCTAAAAACTAAAATGTAAGCCATTATTTACTTCTTTAACTAGGAGAAAATGTTGCTCTTTTACCTATTTAGAAATTCTTCAAGGCTTCCAGCAGAAAAATAAAGACGCATTTTTTAGTTAGCTTATTTGGTGGAAGAGCTAGCTTACACACCACATAAGTTATCCTGAAGCCACCTGTTTTGCTCCTTTTACCTTTTTTTCTTCAGAATCATGTAAATGTTATAAAAGTGATGTTTTACAAATTCAGAAAGTTATCAACAAAAAACCATTTCGTTTGCTTTTTTGGATCCCAACAAGTCCCGCTATAATCTAATACACCATTTTTAAAGTGGCTAGCCTTTGATATGATAACCAGTTCTATAAAAAAGAGCCCACTCACAACCAAAAGTAAAAAGCACGTAAGAATTTACAATGAATCAAGTGTATCGTTTTTAAACCCGTATGTAAATGAATAAAAGTTCTTTAACAAGTTAAAATGTTCTGTGTGAGTGTTTCTAGACCCTATTTATAACTGCCTTTTTATATGGTTATGTCTATTCACTTTAGACTTCGTTTACACTAGCACGGATCCAAATGGATCCGCACCCAAACTAGCACAGATAGGCTTTCCGTTTACACTAGACCTGTGGATCCGTACTCATTGGGGTTTGCTATCTGGACCCAGTAGAGATCGCTTTCCAAGGTGTACTCCTTTGGGTCCGTCCTCGTTTAGGTCTAGTGTAAACGTTTGGAACCGTTCCCAAACGGGTACGGATCGAAGTCGAGCCCAATTTCGCTTTGTTTTGTGATTAGATTTGGGTCAAAGTGCTGAAAACGGGGCTGGACCTGGCTGTGGATCTGTCTCAGTGTAAACACAATCTGAAATGGATCCGTTCCAGTGTAAACGCTGGCAAATATGAGCACGGATCCAAATTGGATACGTACCCATTTGGATCCGCTCTAGTGTAAACGGGTCTTGACAAGTCACTATGTTCTGTTTTTTATCTCGATAATAGTCTTCTATTCCAATTTTGAGTCTTAAAAAGCTATCTAAGTAAGTCAATCTATAAGGCATGAATTCCAAAAAAACTGCTGCCCTTGTTATTAACAGTTTTGCCTCTGATTTATTGTTTTTTCCTCTTTGACAGTGCAGATCTTGTTGTTCTCGAATGAAGTTCATCTGTTAGTGTGATTCTCTGCCTCTCATATATAGGTAACATAGACAAGTTGGAAATAGTCTAATTACGTTGCAGGTGTTCTGTGTGAACTATAGGATGTAAGATCAGTAGAAGCTTTGAACACTTAACATTAATCATTTAAGGGAATTATTCTCCTTACGACTGATGATCTTCAAAGTAAATACATTTGCATATGCTCTTTTCCCAACTTCAAACTGTTTCTATTGTAGACGACCTCAATTTTGAAGTAATACGGTTAAAGCTTAGTTGAAACTCAAAGATCGACAATGTCAAAACGGGTGTATGTAACACTGATTGACGTAGGTCTGTCTTTGAAGTCATCCTTTTAATACACACAGTCAGGTAATTTTGTTTATAGCAAGTCGAATTACCGGGGGGTGTTATCTGACCTACGATTGGATGGGGGTGTGCTACTGATTATCTGTAAGCATACCAACTTGTATTACAGATATCCGTGTAATGACACCCAACATTATGAATCTAACAGTGCATAGATACCCAATTTTATGGATTTTTCACAGTTATGGGCAAATTATAGGAGTCATGAAGAACTTTCAGTTAAATCATCTCCTATTAGTTGATCCACAAGATATTTATAGGGCATTTTGCTTATTTGGTTATCCTATTTGGTAATAAAGCACGATGTTTTCGAATAGCTATTGTATTTTGAAGAATGAAAAAATGCAATTAGCTCTCTTTTTACTAAAGGTGCTCCGTTACTGAATCATAGGCCTAAAGTATTGTAAAAATATTGTTTAAGGCCATTTTCAGATTTGATGTTGATTGAGGTTAAACTTTTATCATAAAATACGAACCAAGGCTCACGTAGGTTCAAGTCAACAAATAACCTCTCTAGTGTGCTCAGGTGTAGCATATTAACCAATACCAATTGCAATATAGCTAGCTAGCATTGGTTTAAATAACTCTAATTTTCTTCAATTTCCACTGGAAATCGCTCTTTAAGAGAAGAACAACAAAATTTATATTTCTTTAGAGGTCAATGCGTGGGAGTCGAAAACTGTTGTTTAATGATTGATAAAAGGCAAATCTTTTTTCGGCATGAATATTCTCAAGATAACGGCTTGTCAGGTGTCCCTTTCCCAATCAAAAACGATTCCTGCTGTGGAGAAACATTAATTACAACTTCAATATGGGACGAAATTAGGTTTCAGAGCCAATATATAAATGTCGTTGTGGTAGTAAGAGAGCTTTATATACTAAGTTAGTAAAATATGTTAAGCTAATTCAGAAATAATCTAACTGTCTCTTTACTTCACACATTTCTATTTAATCTTAATTATTAGACATCGCTAGCCTGGCTATGTTATTGTACATTAAACTTTGCATTCAACTTTGGTAACCTGATAACAGTAACTGTAAACAGTGCATTAAGCTTTGCTAACAAGGTTAAAGTTACAGTAAACAGTGCATTAAGCTTTGCTAACAAGGTTAATGCTATAGTAAACAGTGCATCAAACTTTGCTAGCAAGGTTGCAGTTACAGTAAACAGTGCATTACACTTTGCTAACAAGGTTACTATAAAAGTAAACAGTGCATAACACTTTGCTAACAAGGTTACAGTAACAGTAAACAGTGCATTAAACTTTCCTAACAAGCTTACAGTTACAGTAAACAGTGCATTAAACTTTGCTAGCAAGGTTGCAGTTACAGTAAACAGTGCATTACACTTTGCTAACAAGGTTACAGTAACAGTAAACAGTGCATTAAACTTTCCTAACAAGCTTACAGTTACAGTAAACAGTGCATTAAACTTTCCTAACAAGGTTGCAGTTACAGTAAACAGTGCATTACACTTTGCTAACAAGCTTACAGTTACAGTAAACAGTGCATTAAACTTTCCTAACAAGCTTACAGTTACAGTAAACAGTGCATTAAACTTTCCTAACAAGGTTACTGTTACAGTAAACAGTGCATTACACTTTGCTTACAAGGTTACTGTTACAGTAAACAGTGCATTGAACTTTGCTAGCAAGGTTACAGTTATCGTAAACAGTGCATTAAAATTTGCTAACAAGGTTACTGTTACAGTAAACAGTGGATTACACTTTGCGAAAACGGTTACTCGTACAGTAAACAATGCAGTAACCCTTGCAAACTTGGTTAACTGATGAAGATATAATTGAAATATCAAAAGCTGCAGTTTATTTCTGCATTGCTTTTATCCAAGTTGTAACTTTTTATCAAAGCGGGTAAAATTGTTTCTCAAAATTTTTGAAACAAGTACTGACTCAACATCATATCAGCCTTTTATCCAAAGGTTGGAAATTGATTGTGTATGTCTATCAGCACAGCAAGGTTTAAGCTTCTATTAGCAAGTTTTGTTTTGTTGAGGCTGTTTTTCCTCCACTAGCAGGGCCTAATTCGACTCTTTAAAGGTTATATTAACTTATTTTTCAGTATTAGCTGCTTTCAGGGTAAAATTGGTGGATATGTGACTTGTAGGGCTCAGTTGAAAGTTGAATATTTTTAAATTCATGATTTGCCTCGAGGACAAAGTTAGTTTCGAGGTAGTTTGAAATATGAATGTCTTATCTGAAGCATAAACCAATACACAGTAGAATGCTGTCACAAAATATGTCTTATTCACATCTAGAGAAAGCTTATATTTGAAACAAAACAATTACTTATATCAAGATATAAAGACTTCAACAATGTTTGTCAGAAACTTTCTCCAATCCAAGCTTGTTGGTTTCCAGTGGTTTTTAACTCTAATAAGAAATGACTTAAAGGAGAGGGGGGTAGTGATTGGCTGATTGCACATTGTACTCTGTAAAAAAATCTTTTAGACGAAAGGTAATATTTGTTACCATATTTTCATCTCTCAAAATCTGTTTACAGACACACTGAAAATTTCAGACTTGTCTGATAACCAGAAGTGCTAAGATATGATAACCGGAAGTGCTAAGATATGCAATCCCGGCAGGCCTATGGACCCAGACACTCAATCTAATTAAGCTATCAATTATTATTCTTTTTAGCTCATGGCGACTCTCCTAGGGACAATAGCAACTCTGTTTCTATTGTATCCCACTATTTCCGGTGCGTACATTGGGATTCATTCAAATGAAAACCGACCAATCACAGACGATGAAATCGACAGATCTCTCGTGCCTATGATACGGATACCACGTGATTATAGCCCGTTTTACCGTGGATCTTACGAGTCGAGTGCAAACGATGCCGACGAAACGTCACACTTCCTCAAAGCAACGCCAGCTGTCATGCTTGAGTCTGACAACTTCAACAAGGAGAAAAGTGACCAAACCGTAAAAGATCAAAAGAACAAGAAAGATGAACATCACATGGAAAATGTCGTCCAGATTGCCAACAACAAGGACGAAACTAAATCAAAGAAAAACGGAAGTAAAGCCTCTTTAAAGTCAGGAAATACCGAAAGCGATGACCAGCAATTCGGAAGTGAGTTTTTAAAGCCCGGAAGTGACGTCAAGAAAAGTAAAGGTCATAATAAACCTGATTGGATAATAGACCAAGAGGCTGAAAAACCCATTGAGCCTGTAAATGACGGGAAGTGTACAATAGATGGAGACAAAGTCAATAACCACGAAAAGATATATGAAAATGACTGTGGAAAGCTGTACTGCCATAATGGTGCCGTGACCTGGAGCTTGAGACCCCTTTCCAAAGGCTTGCCTCGCTGTGAAGGGCTGTCTAGTATTCCCTCCATATACACGACATATGCTTCAATTAGGCGTGAGGGTGAGAACGACCATAACGAGGCAGAACTTGCCTTTTCCAAGAAAATAGAGTCGGAAATAGATAACTTTCAAAGCCAAGGAAAGACGGAACATAAAGGAATCATCGATTCGAATATTTGGGATTGATGAATGTGGAAAGAGTTTCTGAGTATAACAGCAGGTGATATCGTTTGTCACTGAACTTCACACAGCAGTTAGGGAGTCTACAGTCACCCAATACTGCATTAATAGAGTTCTGAAGGGTTACATCCTAAACACTATTAATTGCTTTAAAAGATTTTTTCGCAAAACGGAGATATTGAACATTGATTTAACTTTGATATCTATCAAGCCCAATATGAATAAAGTTTCTAATATTTGTATTTTTGAGCATTATTTTGTAAATAGTTTTGAAAGCTTTTAAAGACTTTTTTGACCTTAGCCGTGATCTTCAGCAATGTTAAACCATGGAACTAATTCAGATTTGCCTTAGTTTGTAACCAACCCTTGTACCATTGCTCTACTATTCGGTAGTACAGTACATCCTCGATTATCCGAACAGGTTGAACTCAAATTTTTGTTGGGCCGTTCGGATACGCAAAAAATTGGGATAATCGAGGAAGAACATTTTACCTACTAAACTTGCTATAAAGGTTATTATCATCGTCCTTAACAGTCAAAGGATGCTCAAACTGAATGCAAATTGAAAAGCTTGGCAAACGGAAAGACCAACAAAAAAACTAAGGCAACTGTTTTTTGTAAATTTCAACAACGATTTGTAATGATAACAACAATAACAACGAATAAATGTGTTATTTTTGTGCTTCCGTTGGATATGACTTTTATATTGGGCAACAATTTGAGCAGACAACGAATATTTCGATTGGTTTCTCAAGAACTGGTTTACAAAAAAATGTTTTAACGAAAACTTTTGGCTTTCGGATAATCGCGGTTCGGATAATCAAGGTTCGGATAATCGAGGTTCGGATAATTGAGGATGTACTGTATTTCATATTCAAATCTCTTACACTCAGAGCACCATTCTAAATTTGTCATCTTTATGATGATATTGCCATTATAACTACATAGGGTAGTAGTTAACTACATAGTTAACTCTAGTTACAAACATAACTTACACAGGTTACAGGAAGACAAGCGTTAGTTTATGTGGTTTAACAGTGCTTTAGTTGAAAATAATTAGTTGACTATATCTGGACAGCAGACCGGCTATTTAAATGGATTTCATATCTATCATGTTAAAACATATTGTACATTATTGTAAATACTCTATATAAGTAAATAGCTTCAGTTTAAATTTCGCTATCTATGTTTCACATTCTCTCGCTACCCTGATGTTCTGTACCGATCAAAGACTGTTCTGACGTATAACTGGCTTGATTGTCAAACTATCAAACAAATGACTTATGTTTAGTGCGTTTCACCATATATGCAGAATTGTTCCTGCTATTCTAAAGTTCTTTGCCGATAGAATGCTCTTATGATTTACTCCATTAGGTATTATACGACAAGCTTGGATTTTCACATTTGTTCCCTATCTCTCGTTATTCCCAAGGTGCTTCCACACAATGAAGCATTGCCATATAAAATATCATCAAACATGTGTTGGATGTTGTTCAAGAATAAGTATTTTATCACGTGGACCACTTCAAAATACAACCTTGAACATCTTTAGACATGATTTATGATGTTTGAGGATTTTTTGCATGCTGAAAAAACCTGACGATGTTTGATGGTGTCCCAGATATTGTCTTATTAAACTTGACGATGTTTGCTGATGTTCAAGATATTGTCCAATCAAACTTGATCATGTTTGCTCATGTTCAAGATATTACCCAATCAAGCTTGATGATGTTTGATGATGTTCAAGACATTGTCCAATCAAACTTGATAATGTTTGCTGATGTCCCAGAAATTGTCCAATTAAATGATGTTTGATGATGTCCAATCAAATAAGGCGATGCCTGATGATGTTAAATCAAATAAGGCGCTGTTGGATAATGTTAAGTCAAATATGGCTTATGATTTTTAAATACTGTGAACCTCATCAAATATTTGTAGGACAATTGTTTATTATTTGGACAATCTATCAGCTCTTTAGGGACTAAAAACTGATTTGTAGAAGTTATGAAGCGAAGTTAAAAAAAAAGCAACATTGAGTTTTCAATTTTTACGATTCTTGAGAGCTTTAAAAGCTCTTCTAGATTGAAATAGCCAGATAAAGTTAGATGGATAGAAATCAATAAACAGAAAAAACAAACACCAATTAAGTCTCATAAACTACCCATAACCAGTTCATTACAGCTCAGCTAATATCTATTTAAAGTGTTGAATCTCCCATAGTGCTCAGCCATGTTTATTCTCGATTGTATACGATGGATCCCACTCTGCCTTAACACGTGTACATGCCGTTGCCTTGGTAGCTCGATGTTAGAGGTACGAGGCTGGAGATATCGTGGCCTCTTACGCACGATGCTCTTCCTGACGTCATTCAGTCCATAACCATAATACCACACGCAGATCATGTAAAGCTCGTATATAAGAGACGTGTAGATTAGTATCAGCGAGATTTGTAGGAACATTTCGTGGTAGTTCATTGCCATTACGGTATACAGAGGCTGGTGTTAGAGTATCTCAAGATATGCTAAAGATAGTCAACGGTTACAGCCTAATATCTTTTAACAATGCCAGACTCTGCATAGCTTTTTTACTGTATTTTGCTATGCAAAACAGCTGACCATCTTAACTTATATCAACATTCCTATTTTAGCAGCTCAGGTTCCTCAGTAATTATTTCGTATGCTTCAACACGTCACTGATTTCCAAAGCATAAATTTCTTGATTCAAGATAATATCACTTAGTAGACAAAGCTGTATACGCTAATGATTTATTGTATTATGGAAAGGCCAAGAATAACCATATAAACTCGTTGCTTTACTGCTTCACTGCTTTAACGCGTAACTGATTCCTAGGGCATCGATTTCTTGATTCAGCATAATGCAACTAAGTAGGCAAAGCAACATATGTACCTGATCTCACTCCATCATGAAAAAGATGATCAAGGATGACTATATATACTCATTGCTTTACTGCCTCACTGAATCCCAACGCTTGAATTTCTTGATTCAGCATAATACAAACAAGTAGAGCAGCATATGTTTTTGATTTTATTCCATTATGAAAATACAGCTTAACCATATGACTGTAACGCTACAATATGCACAGGCCAATTAAATCAAAACTCGATTTCTCGCTGTGGAATATCATAGAGTCCCAGAGCATAGTCTTGATTCTGCATAAAGGAATGAAAAACTCATTAATGTCTCATGAGAGTATTCAATGAAAACCACTATGATTCAACATGTTGATCATTGAAAATTCTCTTATATTAGAAATAGCTACTTGCAAGCAACTGGGAGTAATTGTCTTTTTATCTTCCCATATCTAAAAAACTCTTTTTCAAATCATTTCTATATTGAATTATCGCCTAAGCTCTAGAATTCTGGTTTGAAATTGTCTTCAGAAATTTGTCAACATTACAAATTACAGTCCTTTATGGCTTATGGCTTCGCGATTAAAAATTACTCCATTTGTACTTACAAAGATGTGTCAGACTCTCAATAGATCCTTCTTGCAAGCAGCGAACTATATGTTCTAAATAGCAATAAAGGTAATGGAGTTAAGATTGTTGTAAAGACCAACTTTGATGAAATATAATTGTTTATTGCATGTTACAATCAGAATTGATAATTACTTTTCTGTGTGAAACAATGATGAGTGGAAAACTTAATTTGCCCAGAGAGTTAAGATCAACAATCAATCTAGATAGAAATTATCTAGCTGGATTGAGTTAGATCGTATACTTATTAAGAAGATGCAAATGAGCTTTTCGTTTTGTTGGCAGTGAAGTTTAATTTTTCATTTTTAATGACGTAGATATAGACTTGAAATTTAAGATATCAGCTGCAATAGAGGTATTAGCAACACAGTATATCGTGTTTGCCAAAAGAAGCAATGTGTTTGACGGGCTCGAAAATGTTCACTCTTTCCTCCTTGATGTCATAACAGACAAGACCAAATAAACCGAGGGACAATATTTTCGATTTTTTTAGAAATTGATCTTGCAATAACCTAACCCCTGTAGTTGGGGTTAAGAATTCATCCATCGTATCCCTGCGTGTTGTAATAGGCAACTAAAAGGGTTAGTCTCAGGAAGGGCGTCCAGCCATAAAACTTCCAACTTGACTGGAGACAAATCTATGGACAGGTTAGCGCCTACTAGCAACAAAGCCAGTCAAAATATGAATTTTGTTTGTGTGTATGTGAGCTTGCAAGAACCTTCTAGTAAATTTGAAGTTTCCCTCCCAGAATTGACTCGGTAGACTTTACCCATTTTTGCATCATGGTTACAACTTAGAACTAGGCAACCTGAGTTTATCTGGAGGCCATATCTCGTGAATGGAGGCACTGAGAAGGGTAGAGGGACTACGGCCCACCTAGGCTGTATGTTGGAGAAGGTCCTGCTTTATTTGGAACACACCCGCGTCTGTTGTGTAATCCATTAGACTTTTTTATGCCATACGTCAAAATACCAGGTCTCTTAGTTGCATTGTTTTCCTCAATATGATAATCACTTATTGTACTCTGAGCAAGCTCAATCGGTTTGACTTTAATGCTTGTAGATAAGAACAAACCCCACTAAATGTAAATTTGTTCAACCTTATCAGATGTAAAGCAGCATAGATAGTGCAGATAGAAAATTCTTGTCGTACAAATCAGAATATACGAATCTCAATTGATTAGTTTTCTTCAAAAACATTATCACTGATTCTAAGCTGTGGAAATCACCTTATTTAGCTTTTAAGCTTTTAGATAAGTGTAGTAAAGAATAGAACTTTACCACAAGGAACTTAAGTCTATCGTGTCTACTCTAAGGTAGATTGGACTGCCAACCAAACAAATATATTTGTGTTTCACACGTCAGGATACCAGCTTTAAGTTGATCAGTTTTCTTCAAAAGCACTATCACTGATTCTAAGCTGAGGAAGTTCACCTTTTTTAGCTTTTCCACTTGTAAATAGGAATAGAAAATAATAAAGGTTTGTCACAAGGAACTTCAATATAATTGTATGCTGAGAGCATTAACCCTATCTATGGTGCTAACGCCATCATTCCTACCTATGGTTATAGTTGAATAATAGCATGCTTAAGTAAAATATTTCCTATTTTATCACATTCATAGCAACAAACATTTTATAGCGAAACGAATTCAAGTCGCGCTTCATATGCATGAAGGCCAAGTTTTTTAGTTGACTAGTTTTCTAATATCTTTCAAGATGATGATTAGTTCTCCTAGCACCTTCAAGAGGATTATTGCTAACTACACACTAAGGATGCTTGTTGGGCACTGAATCTAACAGATGAAAGGAAAGAGGCGCGAAACAGAGGTTTATGTTACCTCATCAAATAGATAGAAGTATAAAATATATGTAGCCGAACAAAATAATCTCGGAGATCATGCGTTAAAATACAAGTTCTTTTAGTTGAGTAGTCTTCCTAAAGACAAAAATTTCAATTACCTCGTTTGATAGAAAGCAGCTTAAACTGTGCAATGAGGTCAGCCTGATTCGTGCTTTGTTTGTCAGAGAATCATGTCTTTTAGTTGAATACTTTTGTTAGAGATTGTCATCACACATTATGTACTCTTTCTTTATGTACTTAAGACTATTCTGAGACACTTTAAGCCAGCATGCAAGGTTAAAAAACTACTAGAAGGAAATGTAGGTTCCACCATGAAGGAGGCATTGTTACAAAAAATAAGTATTCTGGAATAAGAACAAAACTTATTCTAATAGACTGCCAAGGTAGTGTATACAAAAGGGGACGTTTTATTGTGCCAAAGAAAACATTTTTGGACTCCAAAACAGAAGCCAAAGTAAATGACCGAAGGCTTCCGACTGATTTTCCGACATCAACAGATAAGGCACTCATTTCTCGTTTTGATTTGCACAAAGCCTGACCTTGAAACCTTCATAGGAATCCTTGAAGAACTACATGAAAGGATTTAGAATAAATGGGACTCTGTGAATAAACCAGCT
The DNA here is from genome assembly GCA_963924455.1 of Pelagia noctiluca. NCBI lineage: Eukaryota > Metazoa > Cnidaria > Scyphozoa > Semaeostomeae > Pelagiidae > Pelagia > Pelagia noctiluca. The sequence goes on along the minus strand of OZ004327.1, from coordinate 12,182,994 downwards.
TTCGTGAAAGGAGGCAATCAAACCCTATTATTTGCAACGATTTTTGTGGGTGACAAAAATGGATTTTCATAGAACTTTGAAAGCATTCGTTTCGAGAAAAAGAAGGACAATAGAGCAAAAAATAGCACTAGCGTGTAGGGAAGAATGTATTATTTCTTATCGATGTTATTTGAGATCGAATCTATTAGACCGAAATATCATGACGATGCCTCTTTAGATGTATGGCTAGGAAATTATGCAGCAGAAGAAATCTAATCGCACTTCATACTCAGCATACCTCTTTATTAGCTGAATATTTCATTCCATTTCATTTTTAAATAATTTTCTTGAAGATCGCTCATTACATACTGGAGACCTTTGTTTAGAACTGCGAAGCCAGCTGAGAATAATTGAGAACTGTTAGATTGAAATTCATGATAACTCATTAAGTAGAAAGTAGCGCATACTGCATTTTTCAGTCAAAAAATTATCACCCATTAGTGTAGCCTAGCGAGTAAGGTGGTAGATTTTGAATCCTTGAAGGGAAAATTTCAACGAGTTCGACTCCATATAATCATGAACTGCAAGTCGTCCTGACAAATTCAGCTGTCTATCCTTTCGAGGTCGGTGAATGAGTAGCCAAGATATTTTCTCCAGAATATTGATTGCAGGGGGCAGAAAATTTTAGGTATACATCAGCTTTACGCAGCTGCTCCCAACCTGCGTTAGTATTACTAGAAAAGATGATTGCTTTCTTGCTTATCATAAACTGAAGACGCTCTTAAGATGTTCGAAAGACTATTCAGCCTAGTTAGGAATAAAAGAATACTAAAAGGAAATCTATATTACCTCATTAGAAGGCTAGCTGTGTGAATTGTGTAGTCCAAGAAGGTCCAGGAAGCTCACGTTGTGGCAATGCCGGATCTCGCGGCAGAGTGACTTTGATCGAACAAATCTAACACCGTTCGACATGAAAATATTCAAACACGTGCGCTGTCAGTTAGATTCTTCGAAACACCTGCCTCAGAGTGTTCGGGAGTGAAATGAAATTGGCGATTATACAGTTAAAGATCACCGCTTATTCTTAAGTATATTATCTCACTGAAAATTCATCTAAAGAACGCAGTTTCGTTTGATTGTCACCACCGAATATCCCACAGTATGTGTTTTTGAAGTGCGCATGAAATCCAACAAAGATTTATTCTCTTGCAAATATTTGAAGGCTAAGAAAGGTCAGCAGCCCAAAAAACGTCTATACAGTATTTTGGAGGATGTTTAGTACTTTGGAGGATTTCGGTACTGTGTAGGATACTCAATACTGTAAAGATATATAGCTACCATCGGTACTGTGGAGGGATACCCTCAGTACTGTTGAGGATATTCAGTTCTGTGGAAGGATACCATTAGTACTGTTAAGAATTTTCAGTACTATGGGGGGGGGTACTATCAGTACTATGGAGGGATACTATCAGCACTGTAGGAAATGTTTAGTGCTGTTGAGGGATACAATTAGAAAGAACTGTGGAGGATGTTCAGTATTGTAGAGAGATACCATCAGTACTGTAGAGAGATACCATCAGTACTGTAGAGGGATACCATCAGTACTGTGGCGGATGTTTAGTACTGGGGAATGATACCATTAGTACTGTGGAGTGGAGGATGTTCAGTGCTGTGGGGGGATACTATCGGCACTGTGGAAGGATACCATCAGTGCTGTGGAGGATTTTTAGTGATGTTGAGGGACATAATCAGTACGGTAGAGCGTGTTTATTACTGTGGTGGGATATCATCAGTACTGTGTTATCATCTCCACAATACTGATGGTATACCTAATAGTGCTGAAAATCCTCTACCATACTGCATAGACGTTCCCCATTGTGACATTTTCTGAATGGCATCAAACTTCATCGATTTTTCATACGATGCCAAAAAACAAATCTCATGGTTGAGAAACCCTAATCTAGATATCTTACGTGTAATTTGATCAAAACATGAAACCACATGTAAGCAGTTGAAAGCAGTGAAAAACACCTGTTTATGCAGTCTTACAACTAAATGAATTATACTTTGAGATTCAGCAAAGTAAACATTACTTTAAATAACTGGCCTCGTTTATTTAAGTTAACAAGTTCCCATGTTGAATGATTTTTATTACTGAACTGAACATGAGTAATTGAAAATAAGTCAACTGTCAAATCAAAAATGACCTCAAATGCTTATTTGGTGGAAAGGGTATTGGAATTACCACTTGCTGGCGTTGCCATCTTAAGCCGTCTCTTGCTCTGGGTTATGAACTTTGAAATTGTTTCGGAACGATAACATCTTGGTGATTATAGCCAGAAATATCGGAAACATAATGAAACGAACACATAGATTACTTAAGCTTTTCGTCTGACACTCAACAGAGTAATACGTCAGAAAGAGAACGAAACAGAAACCTAACTGATTTATATGCCTAGATATGGATCGAAATAGGCCAATCAGAAATAAGGTGAATGATTGGTATGGTGTAGGAAAACCAATCAACACCCAAGATACAGTGAGCTGACCAATAAGATCTGTGCCATCTAAGTTCTGTACCATCCAAAGACTGTTCTATTAATCTTGGTGATTCGAAGTTTGTGAAAATGCATGCGCACTGAATAGGTACTCAAGTAAAAAATGAATTGCGCCTGTGCAATCACCAGCCTCTGTTTTCTCCAAGTAAAGACGTTGTTCATATCCCGAACAATCTCGTGATTCCACACAGGTTTATAATGACACAAATTGGAAACACATGACCTCCATTAATATACTGATGACACCATTTAATGTCAAAATATTGATTCCCCTAATATTAATATTAGTGTGAATAGCTAGATATCACAGACGAGTGATCTGTCCGAAAATTGTCACCTTCCGATAGCGAAATATTCTTTGCACCCCATTTCTTTTTTGGTTTGGAAGGAAGGGCGACGAACCCAGGAAAAATAACAAGGAAATCAAAATCATAGTCATAGAACACAACAAAACGCATTTCATCTGACACTTATCAGAGTACAATAAGGGACCTTCTTGATTGGTAGCTAGTTTTGTAAGTTGTCGTGTTTTTAATTGAATCTTTGAAAATGCAATCCTTAAAAATCATTTAAAGTAATTTGAAAAATTGTTCAGTTCATTTTCTGAGAGCTTTATTCTGGGTTTCAAGCAAATATTAGCATTTACAGAGTTGTATTTCTAACCCTATTATGACAAGGGGAATTTGGGCCCAAAGTGCCCGCAGCAAATTGAAAATGCTGTACCTCCACGAAACGACATTATATTTTACTTTCGACTTTTCTCATTATTATCAGACCACCTAAAAATATTATTTTTTTACTACCACTTTTTTGATCACGTGACACATTTTTTGTCAACAAGTGGTCAGGTGGAAAATTTAAATACCTACTGTACATCTACTGTATACATATACCTAATGTATATACATATAATGTATGTGATACACATAATGTATAATATACATATAATATATGTATGTTATACATATAATGTATAATGTATGTATGTACATATACCTACTGTATATCTCTGCAACTATTCCTATGTAAAGTTGCTTAATGCACCATTGGCTTTGTTATGATAAGGGCTTTAGAATGATATGTAAGTTACAAGTATTTGCTAAAGTAAGCAAAATGTAAAATCTATGACGTCATCAATTTTTATGACGTCATATCTATAAAAGATAAATTTTTTCATTCAAGAATCATTTTCTGGCATTTGTGAATATAGATGAATGAGGAAAAGGAATTTTTTAATCTGAATGGTGATTTTCTCTTTATTTTTCTTCGTTTTAAACTTTGTGGACTTGAACAATTATAAAAAAAATGGTAAAAATATGTTGATGTTTAGATTTGCTGTCCCTCTTTTGCACAAATTTCTTCAATGAAAATCAGACAAAAAGCTTAGGTAGTTTAATATTTTCCAGATCTCTCTAAATTTTTCACTATTCTAAAGTAAACTTGAGAAGGAGCAGAATTTGGAGAATCGATCGAGATAATTTTAGTGAAAGAAAAAGATCCGAGCAGAACTCGAAACCACTGGCTTTGCACGCCAGCGCTCTACCACTGAGTAACCTTGGCATTAAGTAGGCACCGATCAAAGAGTGTTCTTAGTGTTACAATTATCTATTGTTTATCATGTTTAGCCTGCTGTTTACGTTTCTTCTTCTTTGTAAGCGGTACATACCACCCTGTCGCAGCACGGGGATTTGTCGTCTTCTTTGATGTACCTCGTTATTGAAACGAGGCTGAAGGTAGCGTGGCTTCTTTCGAGTGATCCTTCTTCTCAGGTCGCTAAATCCATACCCATAGTACCACACGAAGACCTTGTAAAGATCGTGTACAAGAGACGTGTAGATTAATACCAGCGATATTTGCAGAAATACATTGTGATAATCCATTGTTGTTGTTGGGGCTAGAAGAAGTCGTGTGTTTAGAAAACCGGCCTAACTTCTCCTAGGCATATATTCAATAACGTAAACCGTCCTCAGAGTTCTTCAACTTTCAACTCGTCACTTCAAATATCAAGAGTATCAAAACAATTGTAAATATTGTTCGTACCTATGGAAAGCACAATATGCACTTCTTGTAGGTTCATTAATGCACTGCCAAATTGGTTGTTAAGTTTTGATAACTTTATGCAACGCCCAAAGAGATGGCAGAATTTAATTAATCTTTTTTATTGCACTTTGAGATCAAATCGATTCTCTCTCAGATGGATTTATACTCGATAACTCTTTCCCACTCACTGTCGTATAAGCTGCGTAAATAATTTGTGCACTGATATCTTTGGTCTTTTTGTTGGCCAAAGCAATATTTTTATCGACTTCCGTTTGCGCCAGTAAAAGTTTTCCAATAGAATTCCCTGTGAAAAATACACATAATTTCATTTTGTCATCATCACAGTTCAAAATACAGCCATATTTGATTATGTAATGGGTGAATCAAATGCTTATTATCAAAGATGCTCTCACAAGTTGGCCGTACACTTTCAAAAATGCCTATCATAACTTCAAAGATGCTCTCAAAAGGTCATTAGCTTTAAAGCATGGTACTTTTCCTATTCAAACAATCTCAACTACATATCAGTCCAATTGAAAGGCTGAGTACCAATTCTGGTTTCGATACCAGTCAAGTTGAAATATTCCATGTCTTTCTTGCTTTGGTTGCACTATGGCTTCAGTTGCTGGTTATAAATAGACCTATCACTACAATTAATTGTAGATGCCTCGTTTTTGGTTATCAAATATAGGCCTATTCCTACCTGATAAAACTGTTTTTTCCTGATAAAAAACGCTCCTTTGACAATAGAAATCTCCATCAAGTTCAAAAATTTAATTTTCTGAATAGCTCTAGAACAATTCATTAAAGGTTAATGAACAATTGAAATAAAGCTCATTATTTCGAAAATGGAAAGACTCCACTCATTTTAACATTATTAATTTTTAACTAATTATGGCTCTTACAGGAACTTGTTTACATTTCCTTTTCACATCACCTGAATTCTGAGTGAAAGGCTGCATATAACTGCAATTGACAAATTTACAGAATATGGTGAATCTCACTCCACGCAATACATGACAGGGATAGTCCTTTCAGCAAAACATAGTTACCAAAATAGGACCGAAATCGTTTTTACCTGCGCTGGTACGTTAAGGGGCCTAATTTCGAATGACTTTAAAAATGACGGTGTCCACTTGTATCATGTAATGACGTCAATATATGCTGGACGCTTAATAGAATACCCAAATCATCATAAAAAAGGTCATCTAAAGAAGGAACAATCATTGAAACGTTGAAATTTAATTGTATAATCTTGATCAAATTGGCTCTCATAACATCATGATTTCTTTTACTGGAATAAGAATGGGAGGAAGAAAGTAATTGGGATTTACACTAATGCACAGCGTATGTGATCGACCTGTTTATTTTCATTCAGATATTCAATTTTTTATATATATTCAAATATTCAGTGTATGTTTAATTACGTAGATCTCCTAATCATTTGATTTTCTCCATTCCTTATTTCTCTGCGTGGTTGCATGTTATCTTACTTAGTTGTTTTTAGGGAAATCAATTCGCATTTTACCCTTTCTTTACTGATAACATCAATGTTCAATGTGACAATTCATTCAGGGGAACATATATCAGTATTTGCTGAACATCCACATCAACATAGTACAAAGCA